>JAVDBV010050951.1:0-11170 GCA_032619315.1 Piper longum
CGAGCCGAAGTAGCGCCGGCGTTAACACTCCGAGGTCGTGGTGAGAAATTATATAGGAAAACCAGGAGTGACGTGGACGGCTCAGATCTTGCCATGTGGCACGATCTGGAATTCCAACAATTGTAGTGGGACCCACATATAGGTATATCTAATATACCTATGGACGAAAAACTCGAATTGAGACCGTCGAAAATCAAATCTTACTCGAGTCTAAAAATGACTCGATCGACAGGAATTAAAACAATAATGTTAAATGGACTCCAAACTTAGAAATTTTAAAAATAATGACTTGTTCATCGCTGTAAATTTTCATTTTTATTTATTTACAAATTATAATAATAATTGTTGTTGTTATTATTTTCGTGGTTTTTACAGCGGGGGGCAGTGATCTTGGCTCCGGCGCTTCCGCGCTCCTTGAGGCGGTGGACGGCGGCCATGGCGGCGTTGATGGGGATGGAGGATGGAAGAAGAGGAAGAAAAATGGTGGATTGGGAAAAGCGCGGGAAAATCTGAATTTTATGCGGGAATTTCAAATTTTGAACACAGATATGCAGGAGGCGAGGAGCATTATTTTTATAAGATGCGATTTTTGGTCCCCACTCAATACTGCTGGGCCCATCTTCATTTTTCATTTTTTTAGCATGGCCCATTTTTATTCACCAGGTAGTTTAACTGATAATCCCAGTAATTTCACAATTAATTATTTTTGCCACGTATAATAAAAAATTAATTATAACTTTTAATAACTGCCTCAAAACCAAGAGAATTGTTTATTTAATCACTAAGAAATATTATTACGTAGAAAATTTGATATAAAGTTTTAAATTTATAATCATAGTTTTGTTCAAACGTTTAATACAAATAAAAAACATATATTTTTTACCTGTAGCATTTTTTTATTATAGTTCGGGGCACTTTTTTTTTAATTTTATCTACTAACAAGCACATTAATGAAATATGTGATCTCATATTTAGAAGTGTGCAATTGTTGATTTTTAACTCAAAATGAAGCAGAAATTCATCTCTGTTGAAAAAATATAAATAAGCGAGTACCATTTGGAAAAATTATTAAAAAAATGTTTGACCATGCAAGTCAGAACAATCAATCCATTCCAAATATAAGGAGAAAAATTTAATGATATTTTTTCCAACAGTCCTCTCTTTTCAACACAAGGAGCCTAAATTACGAAATAAGAGTAGCATTAAGATATTGTGGTTTCAACAAAATCATTAACATATTGTTGAGCTGTTGAGTTGAGTTGAGTTAAGCCGCTGATTTGAGCCATCCAGCAAGGACAGACCAGCAAAGGCCAAGTTTTTATCTTGGAACAGTCCAAAAGAGGGGTCCAATGGGGAAGTAGTCAACACCACCTCTTTACATAGCTATGAACATGACAAATTGTTTGCAGTAGGGGCTTCAAATTTAGTAATTTTAAACTATACAGCTAATAACGATTTTCTCTTCCTACTACCAATTTGGACGTACCTTGTTTAATTGCACATTTATAGCATTTTTTTACAGGTCAAAAGCATATACACCCTTGAAACTCTGCATCGCTAATACTTGGTCAACCGGTGACAAACAAGAACAATGGAAATGACACACATTAACACAAAATACCTTTGAATGCAGCAATATTAGAGTAAAATCGATTAATAGAACCCCATTGCTCTCTATTTTCCATGAAGTGAATGCCACGGGTGGAACCGCTGGGTGATTCTTTCACACACGCAAAAATCAAAATAAACAAATCACCACACGTTGAGGAATGAAAACTAAAAGAATTTAAAGTGGGAACACTGCACAAATTTCCTGTTGCATGAAATTGACAGAAAACCATTTTAATTATTACTACATCTCTGCTTTTCTAGTCATCCAATCCGTCACTCAGCTGTATGTAACCACCTTCCGAGCTTTTGGCTTGTTGCTTCTTGGCCTTCTTGTTTTTTGCTTTTTTTGCTTTCACTCGCCTTTTCTTCTCATTCGCATCTACCCATGTGTAACCTGAAGGAATCAGGAAAGGGTCCGCTTCATCCCTGCCGGAACGACTCTCACCATCATTGGACTGGCCATGACTCCCTCTCATCCAAGAAATCCATGACCCAGAAGAATTCCACTCAGACTCTTTTACTTTGGCATCCTGGAAATGTCCAGGACTAGATAAAGGAGTAGAAAATTCTTCTGATGACGATTGGAGCTCTTCAAATTTTGTAAATGTGATAAGAACCCGTATCGTTGGAACAATTGGAATGGCAAGCTGGAACAAACAATCAAAAATAAAGAAACAGAAATTGAGTATTAAGTAGAACATGAGTAATGAAATTAGGAACATCAACAACACAGTACAACACATACTAAATCCTTTTTAATGAGCTGCAACTGGTTGATAGATAATATAACCGAGTCCGAGAAAAGTCAATGAAAGAAAAAAAAAGAAATAATATTTTTACAAAATATGTGTGGTGTCCAGAGTTACCCTTCATTGAAAAAAGATAAAAAAACAAACACTCCGCCGGTTTTAACATTTTAAACATAAGATATAATCAGGAATCTTCATTTACATTTGAACAACTTACATTTAGGTTAAGCCATGTTCCGTTGTCAATCTAAATAAATTAATTCATGCTTTAAGTACAAAAAATGTGTAATTTTTACCATCAACACAGCTCAACCAATTAGTTAGAGTATTTCTTTCATTGCTGGAGTTGCTAGAATTGACAAATATGATAGAATTACTCATAAATTAACAATCTGATTCAAAATATGATATGGATGGGGGTGGGTGGGTTGGACGCACCACTCAAGTAGGTTTCGGTTTCAATAGAGGGAAGTAAAAAGCAAGATGGAATTCAAAAACATTTACAAAAAATGACACCCAAAAGAGAATGCATTAACTCTATATGAACCTTGTTAGTGAGTGCCACATAGTTCTAGAAACAAATATAATAGAAATGCTTGAACGAGAAGAACCTCAGGGAGTATAACACCACACTACAATATGCTCAACCCCAAATAAGGGAAACCATGTATGCTGAATGCCTAAGCAAAATCTTTTAACTTAAGGCCTTTTTCCATAAACTAAAAAGGAAATGGTAATTTAAAACCGATAATTCACATAGATTGAAACACTGCACAGCAGTAAAGGAAAATCATGTAGCAGTATTAGCAACAGATAATATCAAAATTACCTTTACAGGAAAGGTACCCCGTGGCAGTTTGGTCGTCAAAAGCTCCCTGAGTCGCCTCACAGCCTTAACCTTGTTTGCTAATATGTCCAGCAAAGGCAAAAGCTCATCTGTTTTTAAAGGAAAGTCTGGTGTCAACCATAGAACAGGTCTTAAGCCTTTCTTATATTCACTTTCATGCTTGGATTCTGTCCCAACTCCACTTTTCTTTTTCTTCTTACTGCTTTTATCTTTTCCCCTTTTAGCATCTCCAGCATCCTCCTTTGTGTTTTCAACAGAAATTTTCTGGTACTGATCTCCTAATTTATTGTTACTGTCATCGGATGCTAACCTTGAAAACTTTTTAGTAAGCTTTGAATCGTCAATATCGTCTCCACCTCCAGTCTTTGAGTTCTTATTATTCCATCCGAACCAGCCCTTCTTCTCTTTAGAAACTCCGTTTGGTTCAGTGCTTTCATGGTAAGTCTCCTGGCCATTATCCTTGGACTCATATGCACCACTTTCGTCATCCTCCTCCAATACATCACCATTCTCCACTTGCAAAGCTGAATCCAATTGTGACTTCTCCTCTGCTGTTAACACTCCATCAAACTCCTCTTGCTCACCACCATTAACCATTCTCTCCTCATCCTCTGCGCCAAAAAGCTCTTCATCTGTCATTGCACCAGGAACCCTCCTGGACTTCACACTCACCATAACATGAAGCATATCATATACCTTCGCTTTCCAATTTCCAACCAGCTCTGACCTCTCCTGCCTCCGCCAGTTCAGATGAGGAACTAACACTGCTTGAGTAACATCGATTCCAGGTCTATACATATTCGTCTGTGACATCATGGCCACCTCATGGGCAACCTCTGATTCAGTTGGGCGAGCTCCTGCACCTTCTAGGGCGTTGGTAACCTCCTTCTCCTTGTGGGAAAGCACAACCAAGGATCCCGGAGGCAGCTTTACACCATCTCCTGAATAACCCTCTCCAAGAAATAAAAATGTCTGGTCTGACCTCTGTATCCTGAAACCATCAAACCCTGCAAGTGTCATATCAGCCCTGAGGTTTGGCCCACGCTTCCATATTCGATATGTATCAGAGGGGGCGATCCTCCCAATAAAGGGTATAACGGAGCTCTCAAAGTGGAAAGTGATTTCCATGTAGAAGTCCCTGATCCTTGCTGCTGAGGCAATAATTCTTGGCAGCCTACGGCACCATTTAGCCCAGGCCAAAGGCTGGTAATGGCGTGCAATGATCATGGCAATGGATTCCTCTCTCGTGCACACAGCCTCCTGCAATGCACTCCAGCCCTGTTCATTCTGAAGGCTCCAGTCGGCCCCCGCTCCCATGAGAATTTCCGCAGAGACAGGGTCGCGTAGGCGAACAGCCAGGTGCAATGGCGTTTCCCGACCGGGCACATCACGTCGATCAATCACTGCAGAAACATCATCAGCCAAAAGCTCAGCAGAAAGGGATTCCGATTCTTTCGTCACCTCCCCGGCCTTAGGAAGCCGGGGAAGTGCAGTAACAACACGGCGGAGAGCAGAGTGATCCCGACGGGCCACTGCTATGTGGGCTGGACTGTGTGCATACTTGGAAAAATCCTCCATTTGCTTCCCCCCTTAAGTTACTTTTTCTAACTACTAATCAGTTATCACCATTTTCTGTTTGGCGGGTATACGACAATCATGAACCAAAATCATCACAATTTCATCCTCTTCCCATTCCAATCCACAAACTAACCCCCCAACCCCACCCAAACAAAAATCAATCAACTTATCCTATTTATTCCCAATCCAAATAACACTGCACCATAAGCTCAAATGCTTAGAACAATCAAATTTGCAAAAATCGTACTTTTACAAAAAAGGGGAACCCAAACAACCAGCAACCAAACTTCACCAATAGCTCAAGCTCAGATCTTTAGTCCAGAAACCCTACCACCAAAAAAACAACTCACTTGTAGCAGCTCAACCACGAACACGACCACCACCACATCAGCAGCTCACCCCCGCCCTTCCGAGCTCAGAACAACAACCGATCTCACTAATTTAGTACAAAATCGAGATACGCCGTCAAATAGAGCGACAAAAGGATCGGAGAAGAAGGAAAACCATGAGCAGGTGTAGAAGATTGCTAGCTCGACCTGCACCGCGCGCGGCCGAGATTCAGAACGCCGCCGCCGATGGCGTCGGCCGGAGTGAGACGGATCTAGCTTTTACCTACCGCGTTTTAGAGAGAGACTACGAAAATACGCCTGGTTTTGAAGGAAATAACCGACTCATGCCATTTCTGAGCCAACACAGTTCAAGTAGAGTCGAGGGTCCCACCACGCCTAAGGTTCAATATGGGCAATAAAACTCCGTTTAATTACAATCCGTACTAGAAGTCTATAAATAAATATTAGTTTTGAATTTTCATCTAATTTGGCCAACAACAAGAGAGGAAGGGTCTAACGAGTAGGTTTGCTCACGAATTTTTTATATTCAGTTTGACTTAATTTGTATTCGTTAATTTTATAATCAAAAAAATGCTCGGCTCAAAATAGATAAGCTCGTTAAATAACGAATAGAGCTTGAGCAAATGAGTATTTAGTTCAGCTCGTCTCGTCTCAAAACTCGAATTTAATGTATTCAAATTCGAAAAAATATTCGGTTTGGCTCAGCTCGTAAATACTATTGAGGTCACATTAAACTTATATAGTATTCAAAAAAAATTTTAATCTTATATAAGTCAAGCACATAAATATTCGTTAAGTTCGAGCTCGGCTCGGATTTGACTCGAGCTCGACTCGAACTAAGCTCATACACCATAAATTTTATACAAGTTCGGCTCGGTTTATTTATATTAAAGCACTGCTCATTTACATTAAAGCTCGGCTCGGCTCATTTTATATCATGTCAAACTTAAATACACCCCTACTCGGTTTTGCTCAGCTCGGCGCGGCTCGTTTACACCCTTAGAGAAGAGCCTCTATGAGTGAAAGGATTTAAATTTGTAATATTTATCAAAATAAAATTTAATATATTAGTACGTATTTATTTATAATTTTTAATTTAATTAATAATTTTTTAAAAAGTATAATAAAGATATATGTCTACATTGTACAATATATATATATATATATATATTAAAATTTAAAATTTAAAATTTAAAATTTAAAATTTAAAATTTAAAATTTAATCGATGATAATATGCCCATATAAATATTATAAATAAATATATAAATAATATTAAAATTTAATCGAGGATAACATGCGTTAGCCTGTACTAATTATGTAGATTGGTTATAAAACTCCCACCCATCAATAATCTTACACGTCGCAAATAGTGAACCCTGAATGCCAATAAAAGCATACCATGAGGCACCAAATGATGAACGCCAATAAAACTTACCATGTGGTACCTTCGGTGATGCCTGCACCATGGCGCATGCTATGGCTGGCAAGGCATTTTAACTCATGGCGTATGTAATTTTTTTCTACATTCCCTTTTTTCTATATTTTATTATTTATTATTATCTTTTTCTCTCTACGTTTCCTAGATGATTGATAAAGACACTTTATTAATGGTATATCCTCGTAAGCTTTTTTCATACGGTTTCGGCTCGTGTTTGTTAATTTGAAAAAATAGTTAGTTTGAAATGGATAAGCTCGTTAAATAATAAATAGAGTTTGAGCAAATAAATATTCGACTTGGTTTGCCTCAAAACTCGAACTCAATATATTTAAACTTGAAAAAATATTCGACTTAGTTCGAATCGTAAACATTTGCTAAGCTCGAACTCGGCTCAAATCAAGCTCAAACACCATAAATTTTAGATAAGCTCAGCTCGGCTCATTTACATTAAAACTCGACTCGTTTATATTAAAGCTTAGCTCGACTTATTTTATATCGAGCCAAATTCAAACACACCCTTATTCGGTTCGGCTCGTGTATATTAAAGCTCATCTCGGCTCATTTTATATCGAGTCAAACTCAAGTACACCCTTACTCGGCTCGGCTCGTTTAGACCCGTACCCTTTACTTAGTTTTCTTCCCTTTCCGTCTCCAATTGACCCGCTCCACACTGTTTTAATGAAATGTCAAAAATCAGAGAGAGAGATTTATTTACTTAATTTTAATTAATTGGAGGAGGGTCAAGCCCGGGTAACGGCAATCCAAAAACATAGAAGTGCATGTGTGCCCGGTTCAGATCACGGGTGTCGGCTCAGATCGAGATTTGCGTAGAAAGAAACAAATATTTTGGGCCTACACAAAGCACGGGTGCCGGCCGCAAACAATAATAACAGTGCTAACGAAATTATGGAAATTAAATTCTAAACAACAACTCATTTCCATTTATATTTCATAATAGAAGAGGCTGACTAATAATGATCGCATGTGTTATGCTTATGCCCGTAAAGACGGATAGTTTTGTGGAAGAAAGTTATATATATACCTTAAGCAAATCATAATTGGTCGTTTCTAAAATTTTTATCAAAAACATGTATTGAATCTGGTAATGCTTGGTAAGATTGAATATGAATTAACATTACAATTACAAAAAATACGAAAAGTAAGCTATAATTCATATAACTTATATGAGCTACTCCTTTTATTTGTTGCAATTTAGAGAATCTCACTAATATTAAAATTCACATAATTAAATAGATAAATAAATAAATAAAAGGTAATTATAAATTTTAAAATTAATCTAATGCTTCAAACATGTTCATTTTAATTAATAAAGTAGTCATAATAAAAATAAAATTCAAAATATTTATTAATTGGTATATTTTTTAAAATTTAAAAATAAGCCATAATGATGTTAAAAAAGATAAAATTTATCAATCTCATATTCATATATTCCATTTTTAATATATATAAATATTATTCTGTAGGATCCATTAAAAAGTTTAATTTACTTGCATAGCTCATATAAGATATATGAGGCATAACTTACCTTAATTTTTCCCAGATATTAATTATTAGTAGAGTTAGCAATTATAACCCCATTAACTAATTAGGGTGATGCCCTTTCAAGTTGATCTGTGTAGAGGACAGGCTCTCAACCCCCTTGTCTCCCCCCTATAATTGTAAAAAATACCATTCTAATACTTTAATTTCTGACTTCTTAATCAATATTCAATAAAGTTCTATTAAACGGAACAGTTGAGAGGAATTTCCACACAAAGATGTATAAAATTATTATATTTATTCGCCGGTCTCTTTCATAACACACTTTTACAAACTTATAAAAAAATTCTTCGACAACTATTTTCTATAAACAAATAAGAAGTGTTAATTTGATTACTATTGTTTATGGGTAAAAAGAGCCTTTTGCAACCGAGCAATGTACATACAATGACCAACGTTAAAGTAGCACATGTGCCCAAGAAATCAAACAGTTGGGCATTGAGCTTTGATCTCTTATTGTACGAAGCCTTCTTTAATCTCCACTTTGAGAGGGGAAGATCACGGTGTTCTAAGAGCAAAGACAGTCTTAGTGCCCCGGTTGGTGTCACCTATTAAGAAAAAGGAGGCAGATAATGCTGTCTGCTCTGATCTGGTCTGCCAATGCCATGGTGTTTGATGCTTAACCTTGCCTCTACATTTTCAGTTCGGTGATCCCTTGGCCATGCCCATATCTCTTTAGATGTCAATCAAGCATTGTTCCCAGCTAAAAAAATGCAACATTAGCTCAACAAGCAGAGATAGTCCAGAGCTGTTAAAGTGTTGCGAAAGGTTGGAAGTTCTAACTTCAGTTCATGTACAAATATGATCAGTTGTATATACACTTCTGGGCAGATTCTAGCTGATTAAATATCCAAAACCAAATTTTATCCATAATATAGTATCAGGCTATCGGCATTTCTTACAAAAGTCAGATAGAGTAAATAATTATTAAGGCAATCCACATTAAAAAATACCGTAGATAGTCATTTTGCCCAGCCCGTCCTGATCTAGGGTTTATGAATCTTCCTTTCATCTCTAATCAACAAAATTTTTCCCCACTTGACCAAACATTGTGGTCTGTAACATGGATCACGATGAGTAAAGTTTTGTCATCGCAGTTGTTGAATCAATGCTTCTGTTTCGATGCAAGATCTGATCAAAGTAGGTCAACATCTTCATGGAAAAATGGAATAATATAAAAAACCTGATTAAACAAGCAGTCATGTAATAGTCCCCATCTGAAACAAGTCGTTTATGTCTTCCTTCTGTTTTAAATTGTTCCATTTATCAGGATCCATCTCTTTCTCTATTTTTTTTCATGACATATTTCAAACTCTTCTCTTAAAATAGCCATTTTACTCACAAATATACTCTTTCCAACAATCTAAGGGAACGACCATCCAGTACCTAAGAAACTTAGTAAAACGCATGACAACACTCACAATTTAGCAAATGAGTAAGTATTTCAGAGAACAAAAGTCAAGTATTTGTCGAAGAACTTCTAAACAAAAGTCAACTGTTAAGCAGCTATTTTAAAGAAATCAGTAATTTTTCCTAAAGTCTGAACAACTTGTCAACTCTTTGTTGAAAACCATGGAAACATAATTTTGAAAGTCATTAACTTTGCATTGTTAATGGTGCTAGGCCAACACCAGGCTTTTGTATACAAATAATCAAATTTCCGGTGATCACAACTTTACAAAAGATAAAGAATCAAGAAAGACTTTACTAGCCAAGTAAAGCAGCTCCAAGTTCATCTTCCAGCTTGCCATCCTGGCATCTTTTTAGAAAAAGCAGTTGTCGGCGTAAATGGAGAACCTGCAAGAATTAAGAGGAATGCTGAATTTATTATTAAGGTTCAAATAAACATGACAGGATTTTTATTTTGTCCTTAACTGGATTTTGAAAAGAAATTTTACCTTATTTAAAAAAAAACAAAAATAAAACATAAGAGGCGTAAAAGGAAAATGTTCCTAAATGGGAAAAAAATACCTCGTCTTGCAACATAAGGGGCAGCCTCTCTGTCATTACAAGCTGAAAGAAGTCATTTAAGAGATTCTTATCTTTTATACCAGACCAAACCTGTGGTGGTAGTGCCAGAAGCAGGACAGTTAGGACATCATTGCTGGCTGGATGCCTCACAACACAACTTTTAGTGCATTCTGGATCCTTTTGGATTGCAGGGACCAAAACTTCAACCCCTTGCTTATTCGTACCTGCCGTTACTGTCCCTGAGACTACAGTCTTTGATGAGCCACCATTAGCCTTTATGCACCGAACACACGTCTTCCTGCAGCAAAAACTTACCCCAGGACCTCCCAACCTCCCTGACAACAGTTCTGCTCCTTGACAACAAACTTTAGCAGCAAGTTCGTTCAATGTTTGCATTTCATGTGGAGAAGAAACATCTTTGCAACAACAGCTCGCAGAAGCCAACCATTCATTCACATGCTTATAAAGTTCAGTCTCATGCACTAGTTGGAGTAGCTCTCCCTACAAAATTATGTATCCAAATTTTATGTGAAACAAAAAAACAGATTAAAAATGGAAAAGACAACTGAAAATAGGACCAAGCACATGGATTACCTTCACATCTAGCCTTGCCTTTTCCTCTTCGCTTAAACTCGTAGCACCCTCTTCCTTTAATCGAACTTCTGCAACCCACTTAACAAAATCCTCCACACCCGTGGGCAATGAAGTGAAGATCACAGAAAGAACTTTTTGAACACTATCTATATCTTCCGCCACTAAAAGGAGGGGTACGCCCTCCAGTAAAAATTTAGCAGTGTTGATCCAACTTTCATGCTTGCAGCTCTAAAACAGTTTTAAAATTAAGTAAACAGCTGAATTATTAGCTTAAAGCCACGAACAATTTATTTCATCACTGTAATCAACAAATGCACCTTATCCCAACCAGGCTAGGCTCAGCAAATGGATGTTATATCATAACTGACCGCTCTCATGTTCAAATTGGACAAACTAAAACAAGTCCCAAGTTTCACATCATATGCACTTTCTCATTCAAAACCTCCCCCCCATCCTCCTCCCCAAGCCCCC
>JAVDBV010050953.1:0-13795 GCA_032619315.1 Piper longum
TTTTCACTTTTAGGGGAAATTCTGTCCATTTTTCTATAAAATAGATATTTTTCTATCGATTCCTCGTTTATTGCTTTTGTTTTACTTTTGTTCACATATCATAGCTTGCATGTAGGACCACATTAGAACCTAAGCATATCATCCATGTCTTGCATATTTGCATCTCTGTCTTAAAACGCCGTGGGTAGATCCGGGTCGGCTTAACCGAATCCAGTAGATTAGCAAATGGTTTGGTCGCCGGTGACACTTTTGGGTCGGTTCGCGGGTGAACCGAAGTGGGGTGTTACAGTTTTAGGCATAATTTTATTCACAATAATTGAATTGGATGACCCTACTTTCTTTGTGCCCTTAGAAAGTGATCTAAACTAGTTCCTTAATATTGATTATAATTGAAGGAGTATTTGGTTCTAAGTGACAAAATACTTTTAAAAAATACAGTGCAGTGACATTCTCCCCTATACCATTTTAGATGTCCAAAAGTATTCACCATTAAAAATATTAAAAATTAGTACTATAAAAGAATGATTAACAATATAATAAAACCCTTCTCCCTAGGGATAGTAGGCTTTATACTTTCAACAAGGTAAGGATATATTTGTTCAGTTTCGTGGGATAACTGGCCCTTATACCACCTATAACGACCCACCCATGACAAGTGCAACAATATAAACTAAGTATGTCGTAAATTAATTTTCTATTAATTTATCAATATCATAAAAATTAGTTAAAATTCAAATTCTAAGTCATGCCATTAAATAAAATGTAAGATTACTAATGCTTAGAATCAACTAAGTCCCCATAAAATGAACCGAAATTTTACTGCCATGCAAACAACCTAGAACTATAATAACAAATAATAAAAATAAATGGCCTACTAATAGAGTCCTCTAGCTGTCTTGACTCTTCCCATCCTTTTATGCTCATATATAAGGGGTAATTCTGCCTTAGTAATAAAAATAGTAAGCCATATAATTATAAAAAATAAATTAATATATTTTACAACATCAATAATTTAGTCTTCTATTGATTATGAGCCTATCTCGAACTCTTATTATGCCGAGAGGGGTGGTTGCCTCATCCAATTACAATATCTCATACACATACACATGATACGTGACCCACGACCAGTAGTTACTAATATTTATCATTAACTCACCCCTTTCGGCTACGATTTACAGGTATATTTTTTACATATTTTACAATTATACTTGGATAAAAAGTTACTTCAAAATTTTTATAGAAAAATTCATGTAGCCAGCCACTGCACAGGCCAGATCTTGTTGCAAATTGGCCATTGAAATAGTGACAACCATGTAGCAGCCATATTTGGCGACCCTACCTCCGTCCATTCATAGGATCTTGGCCAATGGCGATTGCAGGCCATGATGTCTAAATATGGTCACCTCCATCCATTTCGAACTTATCTGTGTGTTTTTATACTATTGTGGAGAAGTGGAAGTGACGTTTTGGAAGATGTTTTATTTTTCCTATACAATCGCCTGAGCATATCTGCCACATGGAACTATTGAAAGTGTTGGGGAATGATTACAAGCACGAGGTTATGTTTGACGATCAATATCAACCTTGGCTCTTGCCACCATTTTATTTATCGTGCATTCGTAAAGGATGTTTTAGAAGCTATATTAAGCATATGATCTCACAATCCGGGTCTTTTTTATATTAGTGGACTTTATATGGAATATATTGGTGTCATGATACCACTTGATCTTGTTAAAATGATAAAATGTTTCAGTGTTGTGTATAAGAATACGAAAGGATGAACTTGGTAGCAACGATATTAGATAATTTAATTATATATCAAAACAATTTGAAACATTAATATAACCTATTTACACAGAAGAATTTGATAGGGCTAGGTCGAACATCATGAGATTTTTGGAGGGCTGAATCCCCAATATGGGCTTCAATTCAAGATGAGAGCTCTAAGAGTATATTAACTTTGTGACCCTTCTAAGCTCTCATACATTTACAGACGATAGCTCCATTGATACAATTGTCATTAATAACGTCACTTGAACCTTCTAGATGAAGAAGATTGAAGAGTCCTTCCCATATTTACCGGGAGAATCTTCTGTGGTTCTACTGATATAGAGTTATTCAATTGAGGGACCTTTTAATTCATTATATTAATTATATGAAATATCAAATTAGGTTTATTTTTCTACAAAACTAGGCAGATATTGTGCTCTTATCACATTAGGATAATCATATTATTTGATCTTACTGTGCTAATTTTTAACACTGTTAACTAATCTGTGCTAATCAATAATTGAGAGAGTATAGAGTCGATTCTATTTGGTTTATCCCATATCAGTCGTGGTTGACGTATAGAGTAAGTCCGGTTCCAACAAATTTTGCAACTAGCATTGCGACACCTGGTCCCTTGTTTTGAAAATGAACTGAAACTGGTGCGTCCAATTGTTACTTTACAACCAAATTTTCTTTCCTGATATAGATGTTATCAGCATTGCGATCCAGTGTTACCAGATTTGTCAGTCGCAAATATTATCAACGACCGGATTTATGATCTTAAGGGACTGAATTTTGCTGAAGACCAATTTTTTACAGTGTCACCAAGTCAACAAATTTCTTCTTCAAAACATCTTAAAAGGTGCACTACACATACGTCATATACATTGGAGTTTTAGGCACAAAACTTTCACTAAAAGAGTGATACACTTGCGATTTTTGTCCACTTACGTATGTTCTAACTTTTTCCCTAGTAGTATATTGAGAACCCACATTGTGCGTGGAAAGCAAGAAAAAAATAAAATAGGTAGAAGATAATGACAAACATGCAGTTTTTGTGTAATCAATTTTTATTTGAAAAAATTCTACCAATGGTAAAACTATATCATATGCTCACACTTAAATGCATGCAAATCTATGTTAGTTTTACGTATTTGGTATGGCAATTGTAAATTATATTTTATCATTATAAATATATATTATCAAGTAGTATTGTTGGAAAAAAATATACTTCAAGTAATCTTCAAGCCTATAATTAATATGAACGAATATCTCAGTATTCAATATCTAGAGAACCTTTTTGGCAAATGGTGCATGCAATAGCTTCTTTGGAACTTTGCTTGTTGCAACCAAATAATGCAAGTCTTCATATTCTTTGAAGAAAAAATGTTTCATAGTACCATTATTTATATTTAACTGTATTTAAAATAGTAAAACGATGATTTTTTCTTAAGTTTGCTATCTACGGTCATCATAATTCGGTGATAAGGGGAACATGTACAAGAAGTTTCTCATTCAGTGCATGAATTATAATATAGGTGTGAAAAGAAGGCTATGATATACCATTATAAAATCATTGAGACTAAATATTGTAGATCCAATAACTGAAGTAAATTAATTTGAAGTATATGTGATCTTCACTATATTCTACTTTGTATCCTTGACAAGCGTATAGTTTGAGCTTCCACATTTTGTTGAACTTGTACGTCACATAACCTACTTATCATGTGAAAAACTCTTTCTCAAAACACTGTCACATATTTCAGGTGTGAATGATAGGAATGAATAGTATGAAAAGGGCAGTGCCCTTGACTTGGTGGTATAGTTTTTCTTATAATGTGTGAGTAGATATTGTACATTATTTTGTTACGCCCAATAGAAGTGTATCCCTAATCTTGTTTATCTTATTTTGATACTCCCAATAGAAGTTTAACCGGAATCATATTTATCTTTTTAGTCACGATTTTACATGATATCTCCTGGGATATTTCTTATTGATTCCTTAAAATAATGATATTTGTTGATATGATTTAGCAATATATTACTCCTTCAATCATGTGAAAAGATGGTATATTTTAAAGAAAGAATAAGTTTCCTCTGGTCACCTATATTGTTCAAAAAGAGGGAAGTAAGGTTGTGAAAATCAGACTTCTTTCTAGTGATCAAGTCTTGACTTGTGTGATGATTCTTGTTAATTGATCTTATTCAGCTGCTAAATATATTTTTATCTTATGTATAATTTATTATATAATTAATTTCTTCCGATAAATTATCTGATACTATTTTTGGAAATTGGCTATTTCATTCACAGAATGGATGGTACTTAGATTCACTAGTTAAGAGTCTTTCGCATAGGTAAGAAAGGTGTCTTTGAAGAAGTTGTCCTTCACTTTGGTGCTCTATAATTAATCTTTGTTTTTGGGAATTTGCCAGTATATATAATGACACAATAACCATATGATAGTTATTTAAAATTATCCTTACTACACATGAGCACACTAAAATCTAAGGATATACATTCTCCAGCCTTCTAAGAATACATGAGATGGGGAATGGTTTTGTTTCTAATTTCCTTGATTTCTTTATATGTTGACGCGCTACTGTTTATTAATCTCTAAACCCATATGCATGCACAACATTTGAATATTGGCAAAAGCTATCGTTGTAAAAATATTTATGAGATTAGCGCTGGTTAGCATCTATTTTTCTCTTATTGGGAGCTCCAACAGCTATGAATAGATATTTCATAGTATGGACTTCTGACTTGATGGTTCAATTACAAGTTAGTAACTTTTATCTTCTTTTGGTCTCTTGTCTCCTTGATGGAAATACGCATCTTCAACTACTTCTGATTTGATAGGAACTTTTCGGGCACTTGATGCATGAGAGTCAGGGTATGATAAACTTGTCCACAAAAAATATCCACTAGTTCATTGAACTCATATCACTTACAAGGTTGACGTATTTATAATCAAGAATTACGGTTGTCTACCGTTTGATACGAAGGCTTTTACGTGAAAGATAGCTAGTAAGCTTACAAATCAAATAATAGTAGATCCGCGCAAAACCTTGAGCCTCATAGGAGATAATTAAAGATTGTGGCTAGTTCAAATAGACGATCGGCGAACACTTCGGTGGGTCGTTCGGCGGCTGATCATCATATAAAGTTTCCAAAATTAGTCGTGGGAAAAAGTAAACTTTGTGGATTTAAATCATCATAACAGAAACTCTTTTTAAAAGATGATTTCAAATCTATAAAAAGGGCACTGGGGGAAGTATTTTTATACTCCTTTCATGATATTGAACCCTTAAAACTCTCATGGAACTCTTTAAAGTTCAGACTTGTGTTGCCATTGACTTTTTCTAGTGATTTGATTATGAAAATCAGTTGAGTTAAGGAAGGTTCAAGTATGAGAGCTTGATTTGCAAACTCACAAAGTAATTGAAGTTTGTGTGAACACTTGGCCTAAGAAAATATTTAGATTGAATACTCATTTGGCTTAAGGTATAGCTCAAGGAGAGTTAGCTTCAAGTATAGGGTGTTGGTGTTGACAAGAAAATACTCTTATCAAATACAAAACCACAACTTTGTTGACAAGAAAATACTCTTATCTTGAGAAAAATACAAACTCTCCTTTTCTTCTCCAAACAACCTCTCCACACTCAAATTCTAAATTCTTACATTGTAGAAACTTTGCTTCTTGTTTTCTCTCTTATTTTTTCTTTGTTTTCAACACACAATGCGATGGGGTATTTATACTAACTCAAGATTAATACAAGTCACAAAACACACCTAACACATACCTAACATTGACTTCTACATTCAACAAAAACCACACCTAACATATACTTAACATTGACTTCTACATTCAACAAAAACCACACCTAACATATACCTAACATTGACTTGTAATTTATCATGTGCAAAACATTAGAAGCTTCTTTGAATTAGGCTTCATTGTTTTGAATTGAGTTTTATATAAAATTGAGTTTAAAACAAGTTTATATTTCAACAGTTGGTTGCTGCTACAAATTTAATATAATGACAAGTGTACCGGTTGTAATTACAGAGAATAGTTATTTCAAACAATTAGAATTATAAAACTAAGTTAACTAGAGAAAAAGAATTTGAATTTTTATGATTTTAATTAACTAAATTTGAATCTAAAATAAAAAAAATAAAAAATAAAACCTAATCTAAGAATTGAATTTTCTCAAAATGCTAATAATATGTTAGAGATTAAAATCCACTTAAACCAATTAATAGAAAAAATAATTATAATCAAAGAATTAATTATTACACTTTATGAGATACTAGAATTCCTAATATCTAAATACCCCTTTCGGGGCACTAATTTACTATATTAAATCTTCTCAATGTTGGATCCCCCTTTAGGTACACTACCGTTTAACAATTTAATTTGATATGCATTAGCTTCATGATGTCCTTAATACTAAACCTCTCTTCTCGATGCATGATTTAAACTGGCCTTATAAACTTTGTACAACTCCTAAGAAGGCACTTGTATTCAATTTACAAATGTATCTTGTAGATCTCCCATAGACATAGTATATAATCTATATATCATTAAAGTAATTATTTAACATAGTTCTCTACGAGACTGTACTGTGCTTCAACAATTAACCAAATAAATAAACACATTAAACATAACAAAATACAACTTCATACAAAATAATAATTAAAAGTCTAATCAAAATAACTATTAAGCCAATGGTTTAAAGTTCATCTCCTCTCTATCATAATAAAATCCACTGAATAAATGAAAAAAAATCATAAAATAATGAGTACTTGAACAATTAATATTGACATTGCAATTAAACCACTAAAGGAGATAAGAAAACTAAACTCATTTTAGACTGCTCCTCCTTTTAATTGCCAATCTGATTCTTTTAATCTATCTTTGAGAAACTCTGAAATCTAGAAAAGAGCCTCCATAGAGAAAAAAAGGAGAAAAGATCTCTCGTTTCATGCACAAATAACCCTTTCATTAAGATCTCTAGGTTGTTTTTCATTTCATGCATTTTTTATCATATAAAATTATACCTATGTATAATTTCATTATTTCATTTAGATTAGGATCATGGGCCATAGTTACAGGTGACTCATCAAAATTCTAGGTCCGTATAGTAACTTGAAATGCTATTTATTCCTATTTGATAGCCTTGGTCGACTTGAGCCCACATTTGACCACAATACAACAAGCACAACTAAGGTTAAAGAATTGACTTAGTCCAACATGGGGCTTCACTTATAAAATAATTGAAAGATTAAATATTTGCCCCCATGCCAAAATGGGCGAGTTAATGATAAATATTAGTAACTACATGTCGTGGCCCACGTAGCATGTGTACGCATATGAGAGATTGTAATTGGATGAGGCAAACATCCCTCTCGGAAAAATAAGAATTCGACATACGCTCATAATCAATAGAAGACTAAATTATTGATGTTGTAAAATATATTCTTATAATTATATGGCTTACTTTTTTTGTTACTAAGGCAGAATTACCCCCTTATATATGAGCATAAAAGGATGGGAAGAGTCAAGACAACTACCAATTTGATATGAATGATTATATTTCAACAGTGAGAGTTGATGCATGATAAAGTGAAATTAGTACTTGTAAAATTAATATGACAAGTTCATCTGCAATGAACGTCATCAATGATAAAGTCCGGATAATTATATTTAGTTAATTGTGCTTTGATATGTTTTTAGAGAAATTTATGATTTTAAAGGGTTTTTAATTAATAGACTTGTTTTGATTTGTAGGTATTATGATCTAGTATATAACATACGGTCAAGACTACGCTACTCTCCAAATACATCCAAATATCTCTCGGGCTATAGTGCCATTATTAGTGTCAATCACTTCCTACTTTAGACCATTTTTGAAAAGTTCCCCTTATATTGTGAATATAAATCATCCAACTTTCAAGATCGTAAATATCAAATTGAGTTCCCCTCTTTTTACAAAAACTTCCCGTTCTTGACATAGTTTTAAAATTTTATTTTACTTCAAGAAACTCAAAAAGCTTTTACCCTCACTATTTATCCGAATTTTCAAGAATGATTTCAAAAAAATAATGCCATGAGCATTATTAAAATTTGCCCACTTTTGCCACTTTAAATTTGATTGGCTTATTTAATAAGCCACCTGATCATACTTGAAGGTGGCCTAATGTGAGTGAAAACTAAGTACAAATACTTATTCAAAATATTTAGATCCCCACAAATTTTAGACCATTATAAATATCACAATATTGGACAATAATGTGGAAATGATTTTAAGTATGAGTAATAAATAAGAAAATATGCACAATAATGAATAGGAAAGGCAAGTAGTCTAACTTAAATAATAATATTTGTGTGTGAGGCACAAGAAGTTATATTCGAAATTGCTACTTGTATTTATAAACAAGTCAAACTATATAAGTAGTGAAATAGCGAGAAGTTGAAATAACTTAACTTCCAATGGCAAGTCAAACACAAGGGAGTTAAGTAAATGCGCATATCATATGGTGATACTAAATAACACAAGCACACAAATAGAAAGGGAATGGAGAGGACATGAACAAATTTTTCAAGAGGTTTCCAACTGGTACATCCTTTCTTCTAGCTAACTAAGTTCATTGATGAGTATGTCTTTCTAGCTCCATTAGGCAACCAACTTGTAACCTTACAAGCAACCGACCTCAGACTCCTTCACAAGCAACCCTCTATAAGTGCCAAGGAAGCATCCACTCCATGAAGCTTGTAATAAGGATCATAACTCACCAAAACTCCAAACATCCTTAAAGCATTACAACCTTGGACGCTACATTATCTCCAAGCACCTTCTTTTCTCAAGCAAGATGCTTAACATACACACTCCCACACTTGGGAGTTTACAATAGTTCATTCTCACTTGAGCAATCTCACAACAGTAAGAACTCTCCTTCGCTACACAATGAATCATGTAGGAATGCAAGCTGGTAAATCATTCCAATCAAACATAAGTTTAAGCTCTCTCATTCACACCAAGAAAGTCTAAAGATCACAATACTAGCAGAGTTGAGTAAAAGATGTTAAAAATATACTCCCTAAGGTCTTATTTATAGGCTTCTTTAATTTCTCCAAGAATAGTAGTAGTTAGGATTTGAAGCTTCCCCTTTTGCTTTTTCCAATAGTTAGTTTTGATAACTTTTCTAGAACAATTATTTGCTAAAAGTTCACTTAACACTAGCTATGCCCGTTTCGACTACTGAACGCGCAACCTAACATCTTTAAAACCATCTTCCAAAACTTCACCAATCTCGACTGTGAGCTTCCAAATGCCACAATCAGTTTTCAAAGTTTTTAACGAAGATCTCCTTTGGTAGCCGAATTTGTGACCAAACGCTCGTCGACCTTTGATGCTTTAACTCTTGAACTTCTGACCATTATCATCGATTGCTGAAACCTTGAACGAAGGGTAACTGAAGTCAATTTTTATACAGCCTCATACCAAGACCAAAGTCTTCAGTCATCAAATGCACAACCGAAGGTTAGCTGAAGGTTGATGTAACAACTCAATTCAGCCCAAACAACGAACATAATCTTGATGTTATAATTCAAAAAGTTATTTGTTGGAATACTTGGATATAAATTTTATAGAGGTGGATCTCAACCCTAAATGAGGCTTAATATGACAACCATGTCTTATTTTCTTACAATAGATTTTGATCATACTACCATAATAAAACTATTACACTTAAGGCTCTTAATATAAGTACTCCAAGTCATAGGAGGAGTAGACCTTCCTACTAACTAGGAGGGTGAATTTACAAATTTAATGATCATTTTAAGTTACACGAAGGCAATGCTCTCATAGTGTGGATGCATATCTAGTTCTTATACTTAGTTTCAACCTTTCAGTTAAGTAACATATTCTTAGATGAAGTTGATCTTGTAGTAAAATAAACAGTAGATACATAAGATCGTATACCTGATATACATAAGTCATACAACCCAATTACATAGATTTGATACAACACTCAACACAATACATGCACATGGTACAATTCCCTGCCATTAGCCTCTCTATCTATGTACCTTTGTGAGTCACTAACCTAAACACACACCTACATACATATAGGAAAACCGTTAATAGAAAAATAACTATATACATAATAATACTAGTAGATGAGTATCTTAATACTCATGAGAATTCATAAAACTTCTACAATACATTACAATGCACTAAGGTTAGGTTGAATATCATAAAACATGTTGGAACAAACTTCATACATACGTAGATACCTATGCTTACGCCTTGACATCCTCTATATATCGTCTGTCATGGTACGTAAGTGGCTCGGAACAATAATAGTGCCACAATTTCCAAAAATATGCTGCATTCTCAGTACTTTAGTTACATTGTAGTACTTAAGGTTGTAAAATAATACTATTGCAATTCATACGTACCCATTCTACTCACTCTCATATTCGTGAAAATTCTAATACTTGTATCCATATACATGAGGCTTAGGTAAGGGCTTATATCATAAGCTTTCTGGATTTGCTAGTTCAAAAACCATCTAAAGATCTCATCTTTGAGTTTTATTAAACTTTGGAAAAAAGTCAGTAAAATTTCCCGGTAATGGAGAAATCTGATAAAACACCGTGAATGCCATCCTATATCTAAACTTTGGTGAGAACCTCACTCATAGAGCCATGCAGAGATGGAGTAAAAGAGTTCTATGGACTTAAATGAGTCGAACTCCTCATCCTAACTCGGCATGCTTACTCTGCCTACCCAACTAAAGAGATGAAATATGAATCATGATAAGATCACGTCAGCACACAAAAAAGGCAATGCTGCCAAACATGTACAACTCAAAAAACTTACTTAAACTAATTATCTTGCTTAGTTAAATTATAAACCCCATTAGGTAACCTTAATTACGGTTTGGTATTACATGTATCCTTAGTGAAAAGTCTCATACTTAAGGTTTTGTTTAACGGACTTAACCAAACAATTTTTTGGATGAGCCAATCAATGTTTAAATGTATTGAAATTTTGACTAGTGGGACTTGGCACTTTAAGGATTTAGTACAAAAATCACTCAGTGTTGACCTAGGGGCCAACTTGGTTAACAATGCTCATGTAACGACCCGGCCCAAAGTGCAACGTAATGGGCCTAAGTCATTTCTTTAAAATGGTTAACCGAAGTTAAAGATCTGTAGTCCATTCCCACTTATAAACAGGATCTTAGCCTGGTAGGTATTAGATGTGGGACTAAATTGAGGGATCTCACAGCTCACTAAGTTCAGCTAAGGTTTTGGGAAAAGGGTTCCTCGGTTGCACACTAATTTTCATAAGTATCGTTTATGGGCGTAAAGACTCCAAATAAGCCATGGTAAAAGGGTAGGGTTAACAAACATCGTGGACTTTAGCCTACTAACATAGTAGGTCCAAATCCCATGCGCATGAGTGGACGCAGGAAGTGTAGGCATTGGCCAAGGCATTTCTTGAACCTGGCAGGACCTATGCAGTTTGGGAAATTTCTACCAAATTATCTACCAAACCAATGGCCATGAAATTTTACATAGCGCTAGTGAGACAAATCCTAAAGTCTACGTGAAATTTCATAATATTTCACCAAGGCTCAATGAATTTCACAACTGAAAATAGGAAATTAGGGTTACACCCATCATTCCTATCCACTCCCAAATTCCAAACTATCTAACTACATAAATGAATTTTAATTAACCCCAAATATTATATGATCATAGTAGATAATTAATGAGTTCCCATAAATTTTTTATCGATTTTGTAAAAATAGTTTCGTGGCTCAACTAAGAGCACAAACTCAGAAGATATCCAAGTATACCAGAAGCACAACTTAAACATACAACGATTAGGGGTTTTGTTCAACCATTTACTGAGGTTATTTTATTGTGATATTTTTAGAAGTGCAAGTGAAGGAGTAGGTCGACAATCATGCAAAAGATAGACATCTACAACAACCTTCATCAAGGTGTAAAAATTGGAAAGATGCACAGCTAGCTCATAGTGACCATGAAAGTGGTTACCTTTTGCCAAGTTTTGCACCCTCATATGCTCATATATGTCAAAATAGATAAAATAGTATGAACAAAGGTTGTGGATCTGTCTTTCTGTCTGCATCACGATAGTGATCATGAAAAAATACCAATTGCAGCATGGGACATGCATTTTCTACCAAAATAGATGACCATGTCATGCTAAAAAATGTATAAGTATTTTCATCTTCATGAGAAAATGATAATTCCAAGTCCTATAGACTCCTAACATATAGATCTATATAATAAAAATGTCATGAAAAATGCCTAAGGATGCTGGTTTATACAAACACAGCATGACAACCACTAGAAAGGGAGTAAAGGCAAGAACACCTCAAACGGTGGCTAGGGGACGTCTCTTAGAGCTTCCTACCTAATGAACTTCCACCATAGAGGCTTGGATAGGCTTGGAGACATAGTGGACAAGGTAGGGAAGACTGGAAGAAGCAAGGGAGAAGAGGGGATGAAGGGAAGAAATGGGGAAAGAAAGGTGCATTTTATAGAAAAGAAAAGAGTTACCATGCCCATGTCGCCACACCTAATGAGGTATGGGTGCCAAACTTCATGGGGTATGGGCTGGCCCAAAACCACAAAATTTAGGTTTTTCACCCTATAGCGGTCGGGACGACCTCAGGAATTGCGCCACAGGTCCTACAGGAATTAGGATCAACCAAAAAGGGTTTCATACACATGACAAACAATCTAGACTAGTGAGAAACACTGTCCAAAATCTAACTAGACTCGATTTAAATAAGAATAAAAAATAAGAGTTAAGACGATGTAGTGCCCAACCAGCAGCGCCCAACACGGGGGGAGATTAAGGTTATGGCTTACACATACTATACCATATCTACATAAAAGACAAAAAAGGCCGTATAGCAACTTGATCCAGGTTAGGACCTAATCGAAACTAAAAACATCAAGCAAAAGATCTGGGTCTTATAGTTGAAAACCCATCTTCCTTCATTTATACCACCTTGCTTTGATGGCTAAAGTCATAACCGGACACTAGCTAAAATCCCTTTGAGTTCGAATCTTCAAAAGCCTTTTGAATTGATTTTTCTCCAAGTTAGTTGCTTGTTTTTCCTTATAGAGAGTTTAGAGTGTTATCACATCAAAACAAGTTGGTTGCTTATTTTTTCGTTTTAATTGATTTTTCTCCAAGTTGGTTCAGAAATGCTTACATGTCAATCCTTTTGGGCCAATGAAAATCATGGTGGGAAAAAGTGTGAAAATTTTGGTGGTAGATAAATGATTGACCATTCTGAAATTTGTAATCAAGTTTTTGAATATTTGAAAAAAAAATTAAAGCATTTAACAACTCGTATTATCTCTTATATACATTTTAGCTTAATTTTATCATTTTTGAAACTAAGGTTAATTATAGTTTCTTCACTGTTAGCTCAATAGGGCAAAGATATTGCTCTTTTGTTATAGGATTTTATTGTATATTAAAGAAATGGTGAATTCATCCAAGTCATATCAATTACTCCAAGTGGGCTCCATGTCATTCATTAATTAAGCAATGGAATCGATATTTTTGAATGATTTTTTATTCATGGAGAAGGTTTTTCAATTTGCTACAACAAATTTGATTGACTACATGTAACAACCCGCCATATTTCACAATAATTGTGGGCCTAGCTGGCTAGGTGTTACTTAAACAACTAATAAATTAATTAATTATAACAGTTAAACATCAACATAAAAATATTGGTTTCCACACAGTCTAGGACCGTTTCCCAGTAGCCACACTTATTTCTCAAAATAAAATAAAGGAGTCTTCTTCTTTATCTTGCTCCATGCTCTAGTTGTCAATGGCCTTCTCATACCTAATCTCGAATCTGGACACCTGCGGAGGCAATTCCGCGTTAGTGATAAAAACACTAAGTCGTATAATAGATAAAACAAATCAAGGACAATCCCCTAGTTCCTTA
>JAVDBV010050962.1:0-16684 GCA_032619315.1 Piper longum
ACATTCATTCATCAATATCTTCCATCTTGAGACGCCGAGAGTAGATCCACCCGGGAACCGTAACAGTTCGGTTCGGTTCACGAGCGAGCCGGATTCGGGGTGTTACAGCGTTAGTGATAAAACCATTAAGTCACATATTTAGATTAAACAAGTTAATATATTTCATATAATTATTTATTAAGTCTTTTACTGATTAAAAGCCTATGCCGAGCTTCAATTATGCTGGGAGGGGTGGACGCCCAATCCAACTAAAATCCCATATATGCGCTCACAAGTTATGTGATTCACGACTTATAGTATTTTTTACTATCTCACCCTCTCAATATTACTAATGCATAATAAGTCGTCTTACACTATTGTATCGTTTCACCCCTTTCAGCATGGGGGCAGGTGTTTTATATTTCAAATAATTTTAAAGGTGCAACCCATTTTGGATTGAGTCAATTCATTGACCCTGACTGCACTCGGCGCATGGTGATCGATTTTAGGCTTATGCTAACCTGGGCTGCTAAAAAGAAATCTATAATATTTCAAGTAGTTATATGGACCTCAGATTGCATCACACCTGAATCTATGATGGGGCACCAAAAGCGGACTCTAATCTAAGAAAAAAAACTAGATTATATCCTACTCAATAGGATCTGAATGAATGCTATGAATGTAACATTAAATACACACACTCAAGAAAATCAATGAATTTATAAAAATTAATTAATTTAAAACAATTGTGTTATCATAATTTAAAGATAATATATGTAAAATTATTTTAAATTAATCGCTCATGTAATGTTTGAATTTTATTTATTTATATAGTCCAACACTTAAACGCTATCAAAATTTTGATAACTCATATTACAAACCTTAATTAATTAATTATTAAAATAACCAACTTTATCTATTTTGTGCTTAATGTTAAACTTTAAATAAAGTAAATAATAATTTTATCATGATTGGCATATTATACACATAATATTAATTTAAACATGATAAATATGCTTACCTTATTTTATAAATTCCTCATAAAATTATATATACTTAATTTATTAACAACATGATTATTTCAACTAACTATCTCCTTATATCCTTATCTCAAATAATTATATATATATCAGTGTTACTGTATGATGCCTCAAAATGCTGCTTACAGCAGCGTTTTTAATCCTGACCGTTGGATTCAAATCCAACAGATAAGATTAAAAATCCACACCCACACCTCATTCCACCCGCCCTCACGGCCAACAGTACCCACCCACCCGTCGGCTTCCCTCCTCCTCAAGGTCTCTTTGTCCTCCTCTTCTTCTATGTTATTCCTCTTTTCTTGTTTTGTTTACTTCTTGAGACGAATAACAATGTTGTATCAGACTTTATATTTTTAGGTTACCCGCCGGAGGGGTACCCTCCCAAGGACTCCTGCCCCCCACCGTGGTATCCGGTACCGGGGTACCCGGCGCCGGCGTACCAGCAGCCGCTGCCCCAGCTGCAGCAGGGCCCTTCCTTTCTTGAAAACTGGTTCGTATCTTTGTAACTCCTTCGGGAATTCTGCAATTTTTTTTTTCTTTCTTTCTAGTTGGTGTGCCCCCACTCTTTTTACATGGGTTGTTTGAACCATATTAGGTAGATGGTACTCTTGAGTGTTAATCCACACCTATCAATAAGCAAGATTTGATTGGCTTTTTAAGTGCAAAAATAAATTGAGTTTATTTAGCTCGATTTTTTTGTTTGCAAGGAACTGATTAGGGTGGACTTATAATTAGGGAGTTGATTACTTTGATGTGTGTGAAGTGTTGGGAAGTACTATGAGTTGAGTACTTCTAAATCTAGTTATAATATATTAAGCCAATTGAATTGTAATGAAGTTTGTTTTATTTTTTGTTGGGAGGGTGCAGTTTGGTTGCTCTATGCTGCTGTTGTCTTCTGGATGCTTGCTTTTCAGACAGGAAAGAAGATGAAGACGAGTGTCAAGAGGAGCGCAAAAGCTGCATTGCAGTTCAATGTTGGTTTCTTTTTGTTTGTGAGGGTGGGATTAGATTAGCTGGTTAAAGACTATTACCTTATGTTCTATATATCATGGATTTTGTATTTTGGATCAATTTCTATAGGCAAAATTTCTCTAACTAATTTGTTCATATATATGCTCGTCTTTCATGCCACGGGATTTGGATTTTAGCAAGCATTAGTAATTCAATTAGCAACATACAGAGGTTCCGCGTACAGTGGCATTTATCTTTAGCTGTGCACGTTTAATTAGTGGTGGTGGCACAGATTTGTCTTCGAAAGGCAGCACATTGCACGCAATGTCACCTTGGGACTATGCTTAAGATGCCGCAACGGTGAACGTGGGAACACTCCATTCTTTACTTGAATTCCTCTTCGTTTTACAATACCATGTGTTGATTGAAAAAACACAAGTGTTCACAACATATTTTTTCTGCATGTTATTTAATATGGCGACTGAAAAGCTATTGATAATCTTCATTGTGGGATCTGATAAGGCCCATAGTTAACTTGCCAATTGCCATTTGCCAAAGACACATAATCATTCTTCGCAAATAAAAGCCAAGTACTTATTTTTCTTCCTATTGACTCGGATAGTTAAGAGTCTTAATGACATGGTAGCCTAACTACTATATTGAGAAATCAAACATCCTTAAAACTGGTCATCATTAGGAGTGTAAATGAGCCGAGCCGAACCGAACAGGGGTGTTCTTGAGTTTGGCTCGTTATAAAACGAGCCAAGCCGAACTATAATGTAAATGAGCCGAGTTTTAATGTAAACGAGCCGAGACGAGCCTGTTCAAAATTTATGGTGTTTGGGCTTGGTTCAAGCCGAGTTCGAGTCGAATTCGAGCCGATTTCCAGCCAAACTTGAGCCTAACGAATGTTTATGTGCTCAACTTATATAAGATCAAAAAAAATTTTAAACACTATATAAGTTCAATATGACCTTAATAGTATTTACGAGACGAGCCGAGCCGAACATTTTTTCGAGTTTGAACACATCGAGTTCGAGTTTCGAGCTGAGTCGAGCCGAATACTCATTTGCTCAAGCTCTGTTCGTTGTTTAACGAACTTATTTATTTCGAGCCGAGTATTTTTTCGATCACAAAATTAACTAGCACGAGCACAAACTGAGCCGAACCGAACACAAAAAGCTCACGAGGAGGCTTGACTCGTTTAGACCCATAGTCATCATGTGTATAATGGAATGCCATGGCATTATAATATGCAATCTTTGGAGTATTATTTAGAACGGTACTATATTATTAATATGTAGCTTCCTGACAATCACTTGCAGCAGTTCTTCTTGTGGGCGGATTCTATATCACGAGCCTGGTTTACGAGCTTTAAAGCTTTGTTTAGGAGTGCTAGTGGATTGTGGAATTATTCCAACGAAATTTCGATTTCTTGTTTGTGTTAAATTTTGGATGAAACTCAATGTCAGTTGTACTTGAAGTTACGCATGTGGAGAAGCATATCGCTTTGTCATAACTTCCATTTTCCATTTACGCATATAAGTGCTAGTAGATTTTGTGAATTCTTGAAACTATCGAGGTTTTCAATATTGCAAGTGAATGAGGAGGTTCTCTTTTACCGCTTGCAATCATTTCTGTTCAAGAAATTTACAGCTTCTATTTTTGCATTATTATAGTTTCATTTCGTCTGGGGGCAGCTCATGAAGACGGTTATCAAAATTCTCGCGTTGCACATTAGGTAATTTTGACAAAGAAACGTTTTTTGAAGCATATAATCTCTGGTCAAGTGGCTGCGGGACAATAACTTGCACATCATGGTATTGTGAAAACTTGTGTGGCAACCTTACAACTAAAACCAAGTAATGAATGTGCTATATATGAAGGCGCAGCGTGGGCTGGTTGCTAAATACACTTTGGTCTTGCTCTTCCTGCAGGTCGAGAGATTTGCGTGCCTACACACAAGTCAAGTGACCAGCTTAAGCTTATATTCACCGGACAAGTATTATAGGCTGAGTGAAGACTTCATACCTCATGAATTTGACGTTGTGGCGGATTGAGAGCGGTGGACTGGATGGGATTGCCTCGCCATGGTTACGAAAGAAGCCAAAATCAGAAAACGTTTTTTGAACAACCATGCAAGCACTGTCTTTGTTTGGCTAATCTCACTGATGGTTTATCATGAAATGAAGCAAGTGAAGTCTGTTTGTTGCACATATATGTCATAAATCAGAAATACTAAAAACATGAGAATTGGGGAGATGTGTACATGGTTCAAGCTGTCAAATAAACATTACTCCTTGACGCTCCTTCACATACATGGGTTTGTTGTTTTCTTCAACCGTTTCCATGGACGACGAGAACGAGTGAAATAAATAAAACAAAATAAAAAGAAAGAGGGTAACGTGTTTTAATATCTTATAAAATATATTATATTTTATTATAAATAAGAATAATTATCAATTATATTTTGTTTTTATCTTTTAATATAAATATATATAATGTATTATAACCGATCTAGGTTTGGTTTAGGTCCGGATTTGACAAATTGGGTTGGGTCAAAATTGAAAAAAATATATACGGGGTTCGATTCAAGTTTAGGTCACGTATGTCTTATCCGTTCAGGATTTTGGTCCCTAAAATTTGGATCGTTATGACGCGTTAGCATTACTTATACCAATTAATTAATGATGCTTTTAACATATCTAGTGTGTGTATAGATATAATGCCAACCTATTATATAAATTAAACAAATATGACTTGGGGTTCGTATGCAGTGACGTATGCTTTGTTCGTTTTTAATAGCAGCTCATATACGTGGCAAGAATACGAGCTTCCAGAATGGTTGTTATTGGGATTTAAGTTAAGGTGTAATTAACAGGAGTAATCCGAACTGTTCTTTTAAAATCCAATACTTTGGCAACCCTGATAGCTTTCTTAAATAGTAAGAGCTATGGCATTACTGTTTATTAAAAAATGGATAGGCGAGTAATTAATTATAAGCACATGATCAAGCCTTACAACCTGAATATTGTTAACTCATATGAAGTTTTTCATTTTATTTTTTATGTAGTCGAAAATTTTTAATATGCTACGTTTGAAATAAAAATAAAAAAAACATTTATATTTCCAAAGTTGAAAACATATAAAATTATGAAGATTAGCCCGTATAAAATTGTTTAAGACTTCTGATAGAAAGATAAGGAAAGAAAAAACAATAGAGACAGAGAGCGTGTGTGCGCGTGCGTGGAAGGAAGAGGCCAAACTCGCTCCCTTTCTGTCACCCACCGTTGTCACCTCCACTCCTCGCCACTCCCAATCTCAATCCCCGACCACCCCGCCGCCGCCGACACTCACCGGGAAAGAACCCTCCTTCCCACCTTCGGCCGCTCGAATACGGCGATCTCGGTCGAGGGGGGAGAGCGCGGGCGCCATGAAAGCCGGTGGCGGCTCCTCCGGCAGGCTGCCGACATGGAAGGAGCGAGAGAACAACAAGCGCAGAGAGCGCCGCCGACGGGCCATCGCCGCTAAGATCTTTGCCGGACTGCGTGCCTATGGCAACTACAAGCTCCCCAAGCACTGCGACAACAACGAGGTCCTCAAAGCTCTCTGCTCCGAGGCCGGTTGGATCGTCGAGCCCGACGGCACCACCTACCGCCAGGTCTCCTTCTCCATCAGATCACACTTTTCTTTTCCCAAAGATCGCATTTTTATCTTCTAAAGATCGCATTTTTATCTTGGTTTTGTTGCAGGGATGCAAGCCGCCGCCGGTGGAATCCAATGGGGGAACGCCGGCGAACTTGAGCCCCTACTCGTCCCTGCAACCCAGCCCTCTTTCTTCATCCTTCCCGAGCCCGGTACCGTCCTACCATGCTAGCCCCACCTCCTCCTCCGTCCCTAGCCCCACCCGCTTCGACTCGGCCGCCGCGTCGGTGGCTGCACCTTCGTTCCTCCTCCCCGTTCTGCAGAATCTCTCCTCCATCCCCTCCAATCTGCCCAGGCTTCGCATCTCCAACAGTGCTCCGGTCACGCCGCCTCTTTCTTCCCCCACCAATCGGGCATCCAAGCAGCAAAGACACGATCTTGGCCCACCGGCGGCCTTCTTCAACGGCCTACCGGCTGTCTTCGGCATCAGGCAACACCCGTTCTCCGCCGCCGCTGCCTCCGCGCCTTCTAGTCCCACCCGTCAGCACCACCGGCGGGCGCCGTCGACAATTATGGAGTGCGACGAATCGGACGGGTCTACGGTGGATTCGGGGAGGTGGGTCAGCTTCCCGCCGCCTGCCGCCAGCGGTAGCCCGTCGTCGCCCACCTTCAACCTGGTGAAGGTGGGGTCTCGGCAGAGTTCGCCGCCGGAGAGTGGGGAGGGGGAGTTTGAGTTCGCTTGCAAGCGAGTGAATGCGTGGGAGGGGGAGAGGATCCATGAGATATCTGTGGATGATCTGGAGCTCACCCTCGGTAGTGGAGGGAAGAACCATTGATGGGCATCAAGAAAGAAAGGACCAAAAATTGTTGCCTGCCATGAATGATACCCTCCTTTGTTGTGATGAATTGCAGGTCAAAGTGGATGTGATTCCAGAGACCATGTTTGTAAGTGCTGCAACTTTTGCAGAACTGCCTTGCTTCTTGTTGATGGCGGCGGTGTCTTTGGTTTTTCCAAGCTGCTATGGTTATGAAAATATGTAAATGGTGAAGGCCGTTGGAGAAGTGGGGTGTTGGGATTTCCAATATGTCATTACGAGATTTGAATTTGTTGTAACTTGTAAGTTTCAGTCCGTCTGCATTCTATAAGTTCATTTGTGGTGTTTTCAATTTTGTGTAAACCGAGATCTGTTTTGTTCAATTATGTCTGTACTTCGTGGATGATTGTACAACATGTATCAGTTCTTACTAGAAACTGACATAAACCCTGCTTGAAAAGCCTTGAGCTGTATGAAGTTTTTTCATCAAGATTTGGACTTGTGTGCAGTTCTGCAATCTTCTGCTGTGGTATATATCCATCATTTATCATTAAACCGGTTATATTTTTTTGGACCAGTTCTATCCTTCCTGTATCTTCTCTGTTGATTCTAATCCAGCATTCATAGTTATGTTTGCATTTTTTTCAGACTGGGAGTTTACTGAACTTCTGTGATTTGCCATCAACCATTTCACCTTTTACTGCTAACTTTGCATTTTTGTCAGACACTGAATTTATCAATCTCCTCTCATTTATCATCCAACATTCAACCGGTTCTAATCCATTGATTCTAATGCAAAACATGCAAAAAGGAAGGCAAGTTTGTCTGAGGAAGCATTTAAACCTTCACCAAATCTATCTTCTCCATCACCTCCAATTCTACTTGCACTGCAGAGTTCTTTTCTTCCCCAATTAACCTGCATTGCAAAGTTTGCATATCAGCAAATGTCAGGCATAGTTTCGTCACTCTTCTTTTATTTACTTTCCGTATTTTACCAGATGCATGCACGTTGTATACATCTTTACAAGTGATTCTAATCCGATATGCACAAATGAACTGTGTTGGATTACTACAGACATCTCTAAAGGAAAAATAGCAGAAATAGAAGAAAATTTAGCCTTACATTGCGAAATAAAGTTTTGGTTGATTGCTAAATGCCCTACAATGTACCTAAATTTGTTACGTTCGTCATCACGTTCGTGTTGGTTTCTTTGGTCCGTCAAGCTGCAGTTTTGAGTGAGTAATTGGCTATCAACGCTGGCCGCTGGTCGTTATGAACCTTGGGATTTCCAATTTGTTAGTTGTGATAACGTATTTGTTGAGCCTTTGGTAATCATCTTTCCTCCTGTAAGCTTATTTGCTTTATTTTCATTTCATGAAACCGAACTTTGCTGCTATCAACAAATATGAATTCGTTGAACTAGCTATAGGAACTGATCTGGTAAACCACATTAAAGAACCTTCTGATCTGAAAGTGTCGTCGTTCATGTCGAGTTTCAGGTTACATGTCTCTGTTTGTTCCCCACATATCTCCGCCGAAGGTCGAGAACTCCCGTTAACTTTTTTATATCCAATCAGAAGTGACACAAAAATCTTCGAAATAGAAGCTTTTAGCAATCACAAAACATATAAATCGCTCCCGTCTAAGAAGGTTAATCACACCATGCTAAGTCGGTAAGCCAAAATAGTCCTTGGCAAGCTGCTCTTTTACCTAAATATTGTCAGGAGATTAATACGCAGCACAGCACCTTGATTGTTTCAAATTGAAGGCATATTATAATGAGGGTTGCCCAAAAGCGAGTGATGATTTATTTAAGCTCGCAAACTCAGTTCTGATCAATGGAAGCTTGAGGCAATGTATCTTGAAGAGTTCCCGCCGAAGATAAAGCTGAGATTAATTACTGTAACCGAGGAAGTTCTACACAATCCATACCAACTTTAACCTACTTGCGTCAGAATGAAGGAGATATTTAGGAATAACCAAAAAAATTTCAATGTGCTAAGCTGTACATATCTGGAAGTTCTCGGTGAACTTCAAGGTGAAGAAATGTGGATAGAAAATCATCGGCACAATGATTTTCTAAATCATTTTCCCAAATGGGTCTCTCCCAACTACTAATCTGTCTTAGTTTCATTAACTTGTTAAGAATAACAATTTACAGTCTTCCAAATCACACTTTAAGATCACGGTACCCACATTTGGTGGTCCTCTGCTCTCAAAACATTCGCATATGATACTCCAGTGGCCACTTCTCAATGGATCCCACTCTACTTGCTCCCCACATAACCTTTTATCAATGGTGGGTTCTCACTTCTCAGAGTGAAGTGTTCTTCTTTAACTGTCAATTACTTCACTTGTACACATCCAAATACCAAAAGAGATAGAAAACCACATGGGCACTTTTATTTTACCTCGTGCCGGTGAGGTCATGATTCTTTCATGCTTTGCTTTCTTCCTCACTCCTTGGGTCACCCTTAACACACCATGAGAGGCACATGGAACCCGACCTTACAAAAAAGTAGCGCAATGCATAGAGGGCGATGGTCAAAAAGCCACCACCACCCACCTATCTACCACAACTTTTACGACTTTTGTATCATAGACGGATGTGATAATGCTCCTCATGCAGCAAACAAAATTGACAGGAGAAACGCACTAGACGGAGAAGGTTAAGGTTGAGAATAGAAATGTTCAACATGGAAAGAGATGACAATGAATGTACTAACAAAGACGACTGGACAATTTATAAATGTCAGCATTTCGGTTTTACATGTCAATTCAGATTTTCCCAGATCAGAAGTCACGAGATCAATGAACTTCTCAATCACTTACAGTTACATCTGGTTAAGCAAATTCTACCATTTTCCAGTTCATATCCTTGAAACACATTAACAAGAAATAAGTAACAAAAAGGAAAATTAGCTCCGAATCAACACAGATCCACAGCTAACAAGCTTTTGTGCCAATGGAAATCAACAAGACAACAAAGGTGAATGAATCATTTTCTCTCCTTGAGAGAAATGAAGGTAGCACCACCTCCAGCTTTCCCACGGCATGGATGGTACCTCGTAAAAACAGATACAGACATCCATCCGTCTTGCAAAACACGGTTACTTATAACTACCCCAGTATGAAATCTTGACAAAGACAATGTTGAGAGACATTACCATTACTAATTATCTATTTATGCAGAAAATCATGAGTCCTAAGTTCTTGCATGAGGAGCTTCTCCTAACTAACTTTCAGCTGTAGTCAGACCTAAATAACTACTTTTACTATGAACAACTTCACTGACCCGAGTCAACCCCTATTACCACCGAGCTTCACATTCCTCCCTTCCAACCAATGTTATCAAAGTCAGAATTTTGCTTCTCCAAAGCAGCAACCTTCGAACGATGGGTGGTTGGGATGGTGATAGCAGTTACTTTACCCACTTCCCCCTTCGGGAGCTCACAAGTTTCACTTATAGAACCACATTTTAAATCACCAGGGGGGATGAAGCAATCAACGGATAGACCAGGAACATTGAAGGCCACTTCTTCAATCGTCCAAACCTCCTCCATCCTCGTCTTGGTGTGGCTCATAGCCATCTCTCCAAACCTGAAGAGGGTGACAACAGAGCGACCAGAATGTGCGGTCATTATGCCCTCCACTTGCCGGTAATCATCAAGGAAAGAATTGATAGTCGTCTCCCAGTAGACAGCATCTCCACCATTGTTCTGGATTCGGGTTAGGTGCGAATCTTCCATGTGAACAAGCAAGCCAGTTCTCTGACTGAAGCAGCCAAACAAAACATGCCTAATAATCTCAGCAGGACCCTCACTTCTGGACTTGAGAGTTTGGGGGTCAGCACATAGCTTCAAGATGAAGCAATCTTCCCCATTTACTTTCTTCTCGCCAATGCATCTAGCATTGGCAAACATGCTAGCAGTGGTGAGGGGATCAAGACCCTGCAGGAGATGGATAAAGAGCAAGGTACTTATAATTAGGAAAACAACACATGACGGCCAATAATCCAAGCTTCACTGATTTGAAATCACACCTGAAGTGCTCGGCGCAAGGGCCTAACAGGGCCTTTTGCAGCATGAGCTCCAAGCCAAGGAGTATGCCTCCAGACCAATTTGCCATTGCAGCCAGCATGAACCTTGGATCCTCCAACAGCAAGCTCAACATACCACATGTCCGGAGCCATCTGCCAAAGGACAAAGCCTCCGGATTCAGCAGCTTTAGATGGATTTCGGTTCTTGGTGACCTTGGTGGCTGTCTCAAATTCAGAAGCTACCATTTTCACCTTCCCCATGGCGTATGCATTTCTGATGGAGCTCAACAGCTTGAGCCCTCCCGAAGCAGCAGTGTACTGCTGGAGAATGTACTGAGCAGATGATGTTTCCTGCAAACCAGAAAGAACACAAGAAAACATAACACATAATTAATAGAAAACAGTAAACCTACTATCAAATATGACCTAAACGAGTCAAGAATCCGCGATCCCTTTCAGACGCAAATCCTAACTACTTCTAACGTTGAAAAGCCATTCAAAAATTTGCGGCAATCCAGTACACCAGAACCGATAAATAAAACTTTTTAACATCCTCTACCCTTTTCTTGAAAGTCGACAAATTGCAACAGAATGGATAAACTTTTTCAATATGAACACATTCAATTAACGATTCCGTGAAACAGTTTCAGAGAATAAATAAAAAAGTATCAAAATAATCAAAATCATAAGCGTATGCAAATAGCAGACTAAAATTGGAGGTAGCAAAGAACAATTTTCTCATACTCCAAGAGAACAAAGAAACAAGAAAAAGAATGAAAAAAAAAAGAGAAAAGCTTACAATGGGAGTGTCTTTGATGCTGAGATGGGGAAGAGGCTCCAGAGTACTAACATGAACCGGTGCCAGCGGCGCGCCCATCACTCCCAGCAGCAACCTGAGATCCGACCGCCGGCACCCCGCCGACGACACGGACGGCGCCCGACCAAGCTGCCCCTTAACCCAGTTCCCCCACCCGTCCTTCTTCCCCCCGGCCTCCCCACCCGCCGGCTCCGGTCCCTCCACCACCGGCCTCAAGCTCCCCGATCTCGCCGGCACCGCCGCCGTCGGCTGCTGCTGACGCTGATCCGCCGCCGGCCGCCTCCTCCGGCGCCGCAGCAGCGAGGTCATCGGCGAAGCGCTCCTCGCCGGGGACCTGGACCGGGTCCTCGCCGGGGACAGCCCCCGCACCACCTCCTCCTTCAACGCCGAGAAGAAGCCCTGTTTCTTCTCCATTTCCGGCTAGAAGACGCTCGTTAGAACCGCAAGGGAAAACCCAATAAGCCCTTCTCGATCAAATTCTGAGAATCAAGAAGAAGCCGGAGAAAGATTTCGTCTTTTTTCCCGCAGAAGAAGAGCGAGAAGTGTGGGAAGAGGGAGTGAGGCGGCGTGGGGGGGCAAAATAGATAGAACACGGTGCGAGAATCTCCCGCAGTATCCACTAGCAGGGTCGAAATGACGGATATGCCCTCATGCGTAACTTTTAATGTTAAGTAAGACGTGTTTTCGTCAGACGCATAGCAGACGCCTTTTAAGTGGCGGATAGCTTTATCAACCAGCTTTGAGACTAATCATTGCGCGTCTTGGAACGTGTGGAACGTGACATGCGGTAAGAGGGAAAGGAGTGGGGACGACGGGTTGACGACGTTATTAGACGGCGTCAGTTGTTGACGGAGTGAGGATGGATAGAATTTTTTTTGTTAATTTGGAGTGTGATATTCGAATTAGATTTGGGTTGACTTGAGAAAGCCAACCCCAACCCAAATCTCGCCACGTTTTTCGGTTGACTTCAATAAGCCATTTTAATTACTCCTCTCCCATTTTTTGGATGCCTTCCGTCTTCACATCACATGTTGTTTAGTGAAAATAATGTGGTTTATCCAACCAAATCAATTTCTAAGTGCATATTTTTGGTTGCTTGGTTAAAAAAAAATACATATATTTTTTTTGAGTACAAGCAACTTCATTCTTGATTACTAAAAGTATAGACATTGGTAAAGAGTAAGTCCGGTTGAAAATCTTTTCACGTGTAAAGGTGTAGGGGCAAATCATCTTATTAGACTATAAATTTTTGTATTAATTATTAGCCGTACAAAACTTAATAATATAAAAATATCATGACAAGTTTTTGCGTCAAATCCTCGTTTTTATACGACTCTTCAAATTAGAAAAATTTTGAGTTCTCCCAATCTGTTATGTCAGTTATTGAGAGAGCACAATTATGTCTAGTTTGTAACTCTAATAAAATATGAGAATTTTTTTTTTGCACCTTTTCTCGATCTAAACGTAGTTTACAATGTAAATCTGACCAATTATCATGATTGGTACTAATGAAAGCTAATTACTGGAGTTGATTTGTACATAAATAATAATCGATCTGGCTTGAAAAATAAAAATAAAAGTCGTTCTTAATTAATTTGTATTTTAATCGCTCTTTATAATTTTGCTATTTCTAGAATATATTCCTTTTTAGTGGTAAGTATACCACATGTGGTCCGAAATTAGTAAAAAAACGCATGCGTATAATGAGAAACCAGACCCACGCGCTGCGGCGGGTGGAACGGCCTGTCTGTGGGCCCTAATTTCTTTTTTATATGCGCTGCTTTTATTTTGTTAAAATAGATCACTTAATATTTTAATTTAGTTGGATTTACAATGGAGACTACTACCCTATTTTTCTAAAAATAATATTGCACGTTATCAAAGCGTTTAATAAAATGTTACTTCATTTTAAAAGAGTTGGTTTGTGATGAGCATGTTGTAGTCAAAATAATGGTTGATTGTATCCCTTTGGTTATGATTTTTTTGAAGTTTGTTTAAGATTAGATAATATTAGCTTAATCTGTTACTTCTTTTCCAAAGTGATTAATTTATTACTTCGATTCTCCCACTTGACTGGTGCAGTCAACATCTTATGTGATCTTTTTTGCTTCTAGATCATGCATTACATTTTTTTAATTTATTTTTTGCTTAGTGGACGTCGATTGACTTTGGTTTCCTTGACGAGCAATTTTGATTTGTGAAACTGATCAGATTTGAGAATTTTGGTTTGTCTGGAGGATGTAACTGATTGACTTCACGCACCCAATGGGCAGGCCAAGGACTCCTAAGTCTCCAACCATGAAAAAAGCTTCGACACTACAATTATATATAATCCAAATACGTTGATAAGCATGCCAAAAGATTATCATTAATTTTGCTGCTTTTAATTTGTTATATCATAAGTTGGAATAAATTAATTGACGATATTATTATCCTGGCAATGGCATGGAATTTGAAGCTTAAACTTTAAGCAAAGACTTACGTGTGGGAGGCGTGATTACGAGCTTCTTTTGCTCCTCTCCTCCCGCCTTTTGCTTTGTGTCAATGTTGTAAAAATCGGCCAATTTAAATTAGATTGGTTAGTATTTTATTCAAAAAATGATTTGAATTGGTCTTCATGCAAATCGGTCCGTGATTCGGCCAATTTGAACTAATTCTAAAATCGACCTAAATTGGCCGATTCTGGACATTGACAATAGACGAGACAGGGGGAAGATGGGGCGGCGAGGGCGGAGATTGGGCAACGGGGGTTGGGTGGGGGCAATGGGGGACAAGATCTGGAAGGGGTTGAAGGGGTGGCAAGGCAGGGCAACGGTGGATGACCAAGTCGGCACGGTGAAGATAGGGGCGTAGACGACCAGGCCGGCACGGAAGGGGGTGGCGGTGCAGGGTAGGGCGGGGTGGGGCAGCACAAGGGAGAGGCATGCAGGGGGGGCGGGGTGGGGCCGATGGCGAGGAGGGACAAAGCGGGGCTGGCCAGGGGGGGGGGTGTAGGTGGGACGCAGTGGCAACGGTGGTGGCGATAGGGGAATGAGGGCGGTGGGTTTGGGAGAGATGGGAAAGAAATAAAGAAATAGTCAGTGGTATTTTCGTAATTAAAACTTTACTTGTATATGACTTGAGTAAAAAATAATAATTACTTTTAAAAAATTCAAAAAAATTTGGATTAAAAGAATCCTGTGACACCTATTACAAGTCTTTCTCTTGAGGCTCAAAGCTTGGTTTGGGATCCAAAAGGCCCAACAATGGTATCAAGTGGTATCAGAGCCAAAAATATGTGAATGAGAGTTATTGAATTTATTCAAAATAAGGCCCATGACACGTATTGTAAGTCTTTTTTTTGGAGGCCCACTTTCAAACCTTAATCATATAGCAAAAAAAGAGTTGTAGTTAGATAGATATAATGCATTTTCAACTATTAGACAAGCAAGTTTCTCAAAGAGTAATTCCATATGAATTTTTCATGCTGATTTAGATACCATAGCAGCCAGTTGGATCCATAGAAATTTATACCTACTAGCATAGTAGTAGTAGCAAAGAAAACAACAATATAGTGATCTGTAACATTTTACACAACAATATCTAATATTATTGCAGTGGTATGTATTCAAACACTTGATCACATATTGGGCATATGTATTAAATACAATAAATCAGTATATTTTTAATAGCTACAACGAAAATATAGAGGGCAATTTGGACGTTTGCATCTAAGCCATACAAGTTCAGATTATATAGGATAAAAATTAGTTGCAGATCATCCATCGTGGTCTCATCTTCTATGTCGAGGAAGCCATCTAACGAAAAGGTTTACAATTTAAAATTTATGAATAAGAGGTGAACACTTTTACAATGGGTATAATGGGTAATGTTACGAAGAAGAAGGGTTAGAGAGTAATCGCTAGCCCTGTACCTGAAAATAGATTTGGAATAAATATAACGATCTCTCTCTATTTAAAAGGAAATAAAGTTTTTACATTAACTTATAAAAAAGTACTCATTTTTTTTATTAACGTATATACAAGTCACTATTTACTTTTATCATAGCTTATATAGAACTCAGAATTCACCCTCACCAATCACCCATGTGAAACTAACCCAACAATTAAATTAAAAAGTATTGCAACTCTTAACAATTCAAAGAATAGATTCAAAGTGCCGAAAAAGAAAGCATTGGCCCCGCTCCTATATCTTGTATCTATAGTTTTTTTACTGTGGTGGATCTCTCTTTCATTTCAAAAAAGTCTGGAACCTTGGATTACTAATTGGTGGAATAGTAGGAAATCCGAAACTTTTTTGAATGATATTCAAGAAAAGGGCGTTCTAGAAAAATTCATAGAATTAGAGGAACTACTTCTGCTAGACCAAATAACAAAAGAGTGCCTCGAAACACAGATACAAAAGCTTTATATAGGAATATACAAAGAAACGATTCAATTGGTGAAAATTAAAAATGAAGAGCAAATCCATATTATTTTACAGATTTCGGCGAAGGAGAACTTATGTATCCTTACAACTCATATAATGGAGCTATTGGGAGGATGGAGACTATTTATCTAATAATTAATTATTACAAACATTATTCGGTTGTAAATATTGATAACTCTGTAAAAGAGTTATTATTCTTTGCATTTCATGTTGAATTTTATCATGTTTCAAGTTGTTTTTACTTTAGTTTTATTAGTTTAAGAGTTTATTATTTATTATTAATAATTTGAGAAATCATTGTGATTTTGGTGTAAAGAGTGCTAATTAATGTTATTTTATTAAGGTACAAGAATTAGAAAATGATCCGGAACAAATTTGGAGAGAAATCAGGCGAAAAAGTGAATTCCAGAAGGATGGCACTGTTGCAACTCTGCCCGGTTACTGTCCATCAACTCGTTACTGTTCATCAGCCCATTACTGTTGAACTCGGTCGCTACAACCCGGGTACTGTAGCGATCCGGGTATTGTTGCATGGTGGGGCCCATTTGAAATATTTAGCTGGATCATTTATAAACTGAAATAGGAGAACAACAAAAAGAGATGGTAGAAAGCGACGGCTTGAAAGACAGGGAGCAACGACGAAGGAATTAGATCAGAAGACGAATTAGCTTTCTCCAAAAGAGTTTTTCTTTATTCTGATTTATTTTTCTTTGTAATTAATGATGTCTTTCTTATCACATGTGAATTTCTTGAGTTTATTTGAATATTTTATGGAGTAAATTCTTTTCTAGGATTTTCAATGAAACTTAGTGCATGGATTAATAAAGGTTATTAATTTTTATTTATGTGATTGTGTTTTTGGATCATCTATTTTATTCTATTCGTTAATGCTATCATTAGATTGACCACCTATTGATTGATTTAGAGATTTAATCTTGTCTAGAAATAGAAAGATTAGATTTGTCATTG
>JAVDBV010050979.1:0-22246 GCA_032619315.1 Piper longum
TATATATATATATGTGTGTGTGTGTGTGTGTGTGTGTGTGTATGGGCTATCCAATCATAAGAATGACCCAAATTTGACGGAAAAAAAATAAAACCCTCCACCCCTTCCTTCGCCGACAGTTAGATTTCAGCCCCGCCTGAAACTTTTTTTTCATTTTTTAAAAGTGTGACCAAATCTGGTCAATGCTTGCCAAGTACGCCCACCATTGGCGGTACCTGGCTATGACCTGGGGAAGGCCATATCCATCACACAACACCCAAACCTGGCAAGCAACGACCGATGCCAGTCGTGTACATCTGGCCCCCATCGGCTAGATCTAGCTGGACTTGGCCGCAACCGGATTTGGTTGGTGTGTGACCAAACATGGTCGCCTACTACCAGATTTGGCCCGCACTATTGCACAGCTTCCACCGACGCCAATGGGAGGAGGGGTTTAGGGTTTTGTTTGTTTTGAAAAGAATAGACATGGGGTCGTCCTTATAAACTAATGGCCCTTATCAAACTTTGAGGCAAAAAAATTTTCTACCCCCAGTTAAGGTAATCAAGACTTTATATATATATATATATATATATATTATGCAGACACAATTATAAACATGTTTGCTTGTGCTCGAATCTAATAACCCATATCCACCCCCTTCTCCTACCCTGTGTGAATCGGTCATGGAAGCTCCACAACAAGGGGAAGAAATAAGAAGAAATGAGGATAAGAGGGAGGATAGGTAAAGCTAGTGATGATTTTTGGGGCTTCAGTTGTGGAACCAACAAGCTCTCCTAAACTATATAAATACTTTGTGATAAATCTGTGGGTGGTGAGGTGGGGCGGTCAGGATGTTGGAGGGGCGCTCGTTGCTAGGAAGAAGAAAGAAGAATAGGGAAAGAAAGAAGCAACCAAAGAGAGAAGAAAAGTTAAGATCAAGCCACCCCCTCAGTGTTGCCAAGCTCCACCCTCTCCAAGTTGCAGACGAGAAGAAGAAAACACTAGGGGGTTCGATGCCGGTGGGTATTGTGCTGCTTCTGTTTGTGCAACTGAGAAGACATAGAAGGAAGGAGGGTCCCCCTCGCCGAAGATGGACTGCCAGCTGTTGGGATTTTAACACACAAAATCCTCAAATACTATGTTGTATATTTTGACAAGGCAAACCAATCAAAGATAAAAGATATATGACACACACACATTTAACGTGGAACTTCCAAAATAGAAGGGAAACCACAAACCATCCACTATAATCAAATAATGGGCACACACATCGAACAATGCCGGTACATCATCTTCATCATCTGGATTAGACGATGACATCCATAACCTCCAACTAGGATATACATCCAATTGGAAATACTCAACCTCTAACTGGAACACACTCCAATTAGGAATACTCATAACTTACAATCAAAGAACAAACTCTGATTGGGTAGACTCATACCTTGTGAGGAGAGGCTCTCCCTCCTCTAAGAGAGAGAGAAAGGAATAGCCTCACTGCAAAACCTTACAGTGAAACTCAATAACACACTCTTCAGAAAATGATCTCACTTTTTTGCTCTCTTCAATTCTAATCTATTTCACTCACAATACAACAACATATTTATAGACAATGAAAACCAGCCTCGTAGATACGAAGGGTCAAACACTAAATAATCATCGTCTTCAACAATTCTTTTCGAATTCTTCGTATCTCTTAGAATAACATTATGTCTTACGATTTTTCATGTAGTTGCATGTCATCTCACATTCATTGTATGATGAGGGACCCCAACACCAGCAACCCTCCTCACTACCAAAAGAAGCCCTACCATCTCTGGATCAAAGCAAATGTTGCTCCACCATAGATGAGGACTGCCACCGCCAAAAACTCAAAAGATTTGGGGGGGCTCATCGTTGTTGCAAAAAGGAGAAAAGAAGAGAAGGAAGAAGAAGTAGTGGGCCAAGAGAGCAGAGAAGGGGAGGAGCCCCCTTGCCAGAGAAGCACCTCTGGTGACCTCCAAGACTAGCAACATAGAGCTTGGAGTGCCCCTAACACAACCTAACCGAGAAGCATTGTCAACAACAATCACTGTTGCCAGAAAAGCTTTGAGCAGTTACTGATCGGAGCTGTGAAGCCCCATCAAATAGCTATCTTTCCAACCTTCGTCTAGTTGATCCAAGCCGTAACCAACCACACCACAACCATCACTGTACTACTCACATAGCTGCCAACAAACCCAAGATGAGAGACACTGCCGGAAGAGCCCATAGTTGCCTGGAAACCACTCAGAAAACACTCGTCGAAGCAGCAAAATAGAAAAGTACATAGAAGCAACCAACTTTCGGCCCATCGTCCAGTCAGCCCAAGCAGCTACTAGCTACGCCACCACTTCTACCGGGCTCTCCTCAACACTAGGAACAAAGTTTGACCAAGATTCGCTAGAGAGGAAGCCACCCTCGCCGAAAAATTCATCCAAAAGAGATCCACCAGAGTTGTGCGAGAGTAGCAAGCGGCCAACTTCTCGGACTTTGCCCGACCAACCTAGGCCATCGCCACCCACTCGACTGCCTACACTCGGTCGACAATGTCATCGGATACAATCTCACGACTAGTACAACAAAAGTATAATGGGCAAAAGTAGCAAGCGACAAAGCCCTGCCAAAAAGGAATTTTGCAAGAGATTCCCAGCGTTGTCATCGCCAACGAGAAGCACCTCTAGCCACCCGACCACCTCCAAACCACTCATCAGTTGGTTTCCTATTGATTCGAGTGATCGACGTCAACCGCAGCCGCCAAGAATGCCGTCGTCAGAGCCCCAAAGTCACCATTGCACCGTCGTCGTAGCCAAGTCCGACTAGCCCGATTATCACTCATTGTGCTTGCAAGCTTGCTTGTTTGTGACCTCAAAGAGCTGTCCCATGAACTGACCACGAGCCAAACCACATCGACGACCAGGTCAAGACCTGGAATTTGAACTGGCACAATGTAAAATCCGTAACTTGAGTTAGGGTTTTATACTCATGATCCGATCGGTTGAGCCATCGATCCGAGTCGAGCCAATTTCAAAACACGTGTGCCGAGACGAGGCCGGTTGTGTGATATGAGCCATGAGGATCAAGTGTACCCGAACATATGATGATAACATTAGTAACATAGTAGAAAAATGAGTTATCAAAATATACGATAATATACCAGATTTTTTTTATTTTATTTCATACATTAGATTGTAAAAATTAGAATTAGCTCATTTACTATGTTAGAATGTGTTAGATAGGATTTTTGGATGGGCGGGTAGGTCTAGAATATTTTATTTTATTTTATTGAGCATATTTTATTTTATAGTATTTTATCATATTTATTTTATATTTTTAGAATTTATTTATTATTATTGACTTGAGCCGAGAATGAATCAAGTTTTATTTACAAAACTACCCCCGACCTTCTTCTCCAAAATGCCGACTGACCCGTCATTCTCCGACCCTTCACTAGCGACCACCCTCACCACCTCCGGCCACCACCACCCCAGCGACCTCCCCTCGTAGTCGCAGCCACCTCACCCACCTCCTTTCCTCCCTCCTCTTCCTCCCCTTTCTCCCTGTTTTCCCTCACAACCACCCACTGCTGCTGCCTTGCAAGCGTCACCGTCGGCCACCAACTCCGGTGACGACCTCCAACCCATGCGAAATAGGGCCGCCGCTTGCATGCACTCTCACCAGCAACTAGCGCCACAGCCGGCCAGTCGCGCACCATCACTGGCCACGCCATCCACCCCCTAGCTGACCTGGCCTCCCCTAGCCCTCCTCCCCTCTTCCTAGCCGACATCACCCTCTTAGCCGCTCCTACCCTAGCCGGCCACAAGCCACGGCTGCCGCCAGTGACTGGCCGTCATTGCTAGCCAATGACACTCTAGCCACATCGACTCATTCCCCCATTTCCAACTTAGCTTGTGGGATGGCAATCATAGCCGCCATCTCCCTCCTCACGACAACCGCCGGCAATTGTGGCTGTTGCCGCGGTCGTCACATGATCGCCGACTTGGGTATACGATTTAATTTTATTTCATTTTATATGATTGATCATCATTAGCATGCACATCATTGTGGTTATATTCATAACCTTGACTTGTGTACTGATTTTAGGATCTTGGGATTTATTGCTTGTTATTGTGAATGCTTATGTTGTTGTATTCAAAATACGCGTTTCCTGTTAATTGATGTTAGATAATTAAACTCATAAATTATACATCTATTTCTAATGATTAATTGTCATAACTAAGTATTAGTTTGATTATCAAAATTAAGATCCTTATTTAGTTAATTGTTATATTTAATTATACATTAATAAATTTATGATGTTGATGGGATAATCACCTAGGAATGTAGATTCATATGACTAAGTACTAATTGATGAAATTGTTGTATGATAATATTTATATTTTATTAGTGAAGACATTTGAATTTAATTGCTTTACCATGATATGGAATAAAACTACAGGTTTATCACACATACATGACATGATTATGAGGGTTACTTTACCGTGTTGAGTGTTACTTGAAATATTATCATGTTATCTCGGTATCATATAGTTGCACATGATTATATTGTCAAGAGGATTAGTGTTTGTTTGGATTGATCAGGATATACATGATTGTCTTAATGTTTGATTTATCCTCCATGTTATTCATTCATCATATGGGTGTACATGGGTTTTAGAATTTAATTATGTTTGTGTAGGTTTGGTGTAGAAGCTCGCCACATAGGCACGATATCCCGGTTGGAGCTTCTACTATGTTCGTTTAGGACTTATACTCTTGTTTGTCGATCTCTTCTATTGTTGCTTTAGATTGTATGTTGCAGGACATATTAAGTGGTTGTTTTTCGGTCCACACTTAACACGAATCATTTTAGCGAATCGATTTTCGGGATTAATAACCCTCGAGGATGAGATCGCTCGAGTCTGATTTCAAAAACAAAATCTACCTCAAATTGTCGTCTGGCGTAAAATATTAATTCCCTTCCGAAGCCTATATATGATCTTATCGAGTTTTCAATGAGATGAGAGATGGTGAAACTGACTCACATATACCATGAGCGAGTGTACGTGCCAATCACAATGGGCTTTGGATTAGTGAAAGGGTTATTCCATTCCAGAGGGATCCTAACAACCTATGTATTGAGTTCCTCACACCCAAAGAAATGTGAGGTTTATGGATACTATTTTGTGAGATCCCTCAACTTAGTCCCACATCTAATATCTACTAGGAGAAGATCCCGTTTATAAGTGGGAATGAACTATAGATCTTTAACTTGGGTCAACTATTTTAAAGAAATGACTTATGTACATTACGGTGCACTTTAGGCCATGTCATTACAAATGGTATCAGAGAAACCTGGTTCAGTGTTAGATGGTGGGCTGGACTATGGACGTTGGTTAGGCTCTCGATCACTGGCCATGGAAGGTTGTGGGTCACGGGCCATGGAAGGTCGTAGGTTGGGGCTAGCAATGGGCCGAGTGTAAGAATTTTGAGAACAAAATTTCCTAAGGTGGGTGAATTGTGAGATCCTTCAACTTAGTCCCACATTTAATATCTACTGAGAAAAAATCTTATTTATAAGTAGGAATAAATTATAGATCTTTAACTTGGGTTAGCCATTTTAAAGAAATGACTTATGCCAATTACGTTGCACTTTGGGCAGGGTCGTTACATATTTAGTACAGTGAAGCTCTAGACATGTGGTTCAAATGGTACTAAAGGCGGTTGCCTGAAAGTACTCGGCCTTCGTGCTTGGGGTCAAGAGAAATATAGAGGATTGAAGAGGATTTAGGATATACTGGTAATCCCAAGGGATCAAAAAAATAAAAAAATGCTGAGAGAGGCATCAAACTAGTCAGGTTTGGGATGTTATCCATACTATTGCTCGATGGCTCCTCAGTAGTTACCCTTAATGAAGTATATGCATATTTTCCTTTTATGAGAGTTGGCTCGCATTGACAATTTGATATTAGTTATTTTATAGACCAGTGAAAGCTGTTGCTGACAGTTTTCTATTATATATGTAGGTGAGCATTAGACACAATAGGATATGTCAGACTTGACGAATGAGGAGGGACATCCTTGCACACATACATGTCTCATGATAGGACGCTTTATTGTGATGCTGGTGAATGTGTAAACCTTTTGATGAAATATCTTGATGATGTTTAATGCATGGTTAACTTGTTTTGTGAATGAAGTTAGGAAACTTCCAGCCATGTGAATTGAATGGTTGATAGGTCAAGACGCAGTCAGGGATTATGATATAGAAATGTTATGATGTTAACAAAATGTGATATTGTGATATATCTTGCTATTTATCATATATATATATTATGATATAATGATGGATATGGTGATTCCCGTAATGCTCTTTTAGGGGAAACTCTGTCTGTTATTTACAAGATTTTTATAATATTTAATCGATTAGATTTTGATTTTTTGTTATCATATAATCCACGTAGTGTCCTGCTAGGTTGTACATTTTATATATTCATTGTGGTATTTTTTTTCATCTTTTGATGTTTGAAGTAGATCCATTCTACTGAAGTTTAGGTTGACCAAATTAATCGAATTTGAGAATCAGTTTGGTCTCTCGTAACATTTCTAGTTTGATTTAATAGCAAACTGGATTTGGGGTCTTGCACGCAATGTGTGCCACTTGTAGCTAGGTGCACCCAACATTTTCTAAAGCCTGCTTACAACACCCAGTTTGGTCCAACATTTTTCTGGTTTGAACCAGCCCGAAATGATCACGTTCTGTCCATTTTAGATTAAGACAACTTGCTACCCCATCATTTTTTAACACTCTGAAGGTAATGATGAAGTCATTTTGAAGATTTGAAGACCATAAAGGATGAACCAGGGCATCAGAGTTGAAGTTATTAAAGGTAAATTAGTTAAAGGCGACAAAAAATTCACTATTTTTTATAAAATGTAAAATTAAAGGAGAAATAATGAATTCATAATTATTAAACAATTATAGATTGATTTAGAAATTTGAGTTGAACCCTAAGGAACCAATAAAAAAATTCCCCGTTCGTGGCACTCTTATATTTTTATTTTTATACTCAAACGATTTCTTTGAGCGGAAAAGGCGCCTTTGGTCCCACCCAACCCACTTATTTTATTTGACATGAAGCGAAGAGTGACTTGCGGGAGCGAAATCCCATGTCGAAAGAGATCTATGTGTGTGTGTACGTGTGTTATTATAACGGTTGTCTTTTGTTTGTTGCTTAAATTCTCTATTATAATACCTATTTATCATAAAACTTTAATAAATTTTGAGCATGGGTTTATTTTTTCCTAATAGCATAATATTATTTCTATAAATAAAATTCTTTTATATTATTATTAATTAATTATTTCATTTAAGGCTTCTATTTGAAATTTCACAAGTATAAATGAGTGGCTCTATTAGATTTTTAAATTGATTAATTTTAATTAATGACATATAATTATACACTGAGTGAATTTTTTTACTTATCAATACATACAAAATTTAGGCTTTTTTACTCATTTTTAATTACTATTGGAGAACTTTGGAGTATTACTCTCTTAGAATTTGAAATACCCAATTGGTTTAGCATTCCTACTTATTTTTTACATTGTTACATTATCATTAAAATTACTAATTTTTGAAGTCTATAGTAAAAAGATGGGCATATTTAAATATTTTAGATGGGGCATAAATTCACTATAAGTATTAATATTTTAATAACTTAAGCTGGGCTGCCATGAAGAGTTATGAAAATGCTTCATTTAAGCATGACATTTATTTTTTCATATATAGATATATAACTCCTATGAATCTAATTATATCCAAACTCATCCTTAGACTCATTTCCATTATATTAATTTAAAAAGTGAATCAAACTATTTTCCATTATTCCATATATTGAATCATTTCAAAAAATATCTAATTCAAATATTTTCATGCATATGACACATCCTAATTCAAAATGTCAAATTCTTAAAACTAATCTCAAATCCTATACTTATTTGAATAAAATCAAATATAATAGTGGACATAAAATATAGTATATTAATAGGTGTCGGCTCATACATATTAACTCAAATTAAGTATTTTAAAGAGACGATTTAAACCCATCAATTTGTACTTGAATTACTTGTTACACAAAATCCGAATTAAAACCAATTGAAAAGGCAAAATTATTTATAGTAATCAAGTATTAGATTCCTGTGTGTACATGTATGCTTTAAAAATAAGTGTCTAAATAAATTCTACCATTGTATTTTTGGTATTAACCAATCATGCCTCACCCAGAGTCTCCCCATACACAGTAAGAGAGCTAACATAAACAGGACATAGGAATATATGAAGAATTCTTGCAAAGGATCTTACCTGAAATTACATTGTTACCATGAGATGATCACACACCGAGCATAACTTCCTAAGAGTTTGTATTGTTTGTCATTACAAAATGTTTGCCTCATGAGAAGCACCATATTTTTTAGTACAAAAAAGCCCAAAACACAAAAAAGGGCATCATAAAAATGTCTCTTAAATAAGCACCTGATTATATGCATCTGGTTGCAATTCCCAGATAGAGAATTTAGATACTCCTATTGCTGTATAAACCAAACATATTATTGTAAAAAGTGCTGCCAACAAAGAATCAACCTGCCCCTCTACTCAAGGTAGAAGTGAATGAATCTGCCTGATAAATACTAAGTAACCATTGCTGCCTAATTGTAAAAAGTAAGAGCCTTTTGTTTTCAGAAAGAGGAAGAAGAATTGGCAAAAAAAAAGGGCTTATAAATGAACTGCTATATAAATTTAGAGCTGTAAAGATGAAGCTGTATAATGGGCACATTATCTTAGAAGGCAATCTTGCATGGCTGGGTGAAAGTAGTTTACGTATTGATCCCACAGAGGTTTATATCTAGCAATAGCTAGCTTCAACCAAGGTTTCATGTTTCCATTGTAGTGCAAAACTGCTGCAGACCTTATCAGGCGTTCATCAATATTAGGATCATATCCTAGTCCCAAAACATGCCATCTTCTATCAAGTGGTTCTGTAAGGCCACTAAATGCAAGAAGACCAGGTGGAAGAGTGCCCAGTTTCCACAGCGTCCGATCAGAATTCTGTTCTTGCCAGTAATGATACTTAGCTGTCACGTTATTACTTTTCCAAACCATGAGATCAAATACATTCATCCCAAAAGCCCATCCACAAGAATGGGGATTGAAGCTTGAGTTGATGATGGGATTAGAGAAGTTTAGATACTTGTAAAACCGGTGAAATGCCTCAAGACAGGTTTCCACAGCTCCATTCGCATTCCCATGTAAATCCAATGAGAAAAGAGGGGTTAGGTCCTTCTGAACTACAATATCATCATCCAAAAAAACTACTTTCTCAAGCAATGGGTAGATTTCAGGAATATAAAACCGCAAATGATTCAACAAAGACAAGTACTTGGGATTCCTAAATTTTGGTTCTGTTTTTGAATCCTGATACCCTGTGAAGTAGAAACCTTGGGTTTCAGCTTCCTTCAACAATTTCATGACCGGGGAATACGTTGAGTCTAACCAAGAGAACTCTTCAACATTCTGAACTTCAATGGTAGAACCCTTGAAATCATTCATAAAGAACCAAGCTTGCATAGCACGAGAATTTACCCCATCAGTGACTATATGGAAAACCAATTGTTTCGGATGCTCAGCATTTGATACTGTAGAATTAACCACAGCAGAGGTAGCCACCAAGTTATCTGAAAAGATACAGAAGTGATAAAGGTTGTTGTCCACAAGCCGAGGAGAATTTTGTAGCTCTAATGAAAGTTTCTGTATCTCAGATCTTTGCAGATATTCCACTGTCAATTTGATGTTCAAGCAGTGAAGGCTTTTGGGAACGGATTCCGCAACAACCTGTCCAAAGGCAGTACTTTGCACTGTGGCAGCATTTGCTCTCTCTTCTAAGGCTTGCACATGCTTTTTTAATGTCACTATTGATGTTGATATATCATAATGGGAATCCTGAGCCTTGTAGATTAATGAAGACATTGCACTTACTATATGCTGACATTCAGAGATTGTAATCGGAGTACTTCTCATGGCTGCGTTAGAGAGCAATAGCTGGCCATTCCTAATTTGTTTACTCAGCTCCAATGCAAGCTGAAGGTTGTTATGTTCTTTTGCTAATATGACATAGGCTTTTGCTAGCGTGATCTGGTCACTTAGTTGTCTTGCAATGGAGGAGGCACCCGTAAGTTCGTCTGTAAAGTTAACCTTCTCATATGACAATACAGGTGTCAAACTGGGATCCTATAAAAGAAGAAAATAGATTATGAACATTTTTTGTCCACATCAAAGAACAAAAAAAGAAGAACACTTAAAGAAAAAAGGAAAAGAAATAAGATAATAAACTGGTGGTTTTTTCAAACAGGCATTCATAAAACAAGATTGCCGCAGATTATAAAATTTGTACAAGAACCTACTTTCAGTGTTATAATTGAGAATAACCAAAAGAAGGAAGTCACAAATATGTTGAGTAAATTAAATTTAAAGTGCTATCTCATCCACGCATTCCGAATAAGGGAATCAAAAGCTACACTTGAATTTCCATGACCTCTTCATAAGTATTTTTTTTTCCTGGGAGCTTACTCTTATCAAACGGAATCATTACAATGTCTCTTTTCAATATTTGCATCTTACGATGGCAAGAGGGATAGAATTCTCACTTGGCAACTACCACATTCCCCATCATACTCAGCACCATACGTCTTCCTTTATTTTTTTTCCTTCCGTCTAACCCAAAAGGTGGTCGAGGACATAAATCCTGAATAAGGATCCATATGATAACAGATAGCAAAGTTTTGATGGTCGGATGCTCTTCTTGATGCTAGCCCTCATTCTCCATTTGGGCTTGGGACCAGTAGTGCACGAGCATTGGCAAAGTCACTCAGCACCCTCAAAGTATACAACTTTCCTTTTATTTTACCAGTTAAATTCCTAACGCTCGATATCAGTCTTGCATTCATTTTTATTACCCTGTCGAAGAGCTTATTAAAGGAAGAAGACATATCAGTACTGAGGGTGGTACATTTCACAAAATGTATACATTTCATCAGTACTGTCACTATGTGTATTTCGAAGTTGCGTGGTACATTTCACAAGATAATGGCTGAATAAAGATCATGAATATGAACATCTCTAATCTCTATAGACAAATCTGGCACTGATAAATAAAGCTGCTTGCACAATAAAAAGTGACATACAAGATGCACAAAACATAAATCCTGAGAAAATAAATGAATCAAAAAATGTTCAGTGTCTATATGTCCCAACAAGGTTCCATTGAGATGATTCAACAGAACTTAGTCATAGCGTGCAACTAAAAATTTTCATGGCACATAAAACTAAAGTGCAAGAAACGGGAAACACATAATAAGGCTTCTACATAGTCTTAAATCAATCAACTGCACGAAAACAAGCTTATCCTCCAAAAGATACCAAAACAAAACATTCACAATAACAGCATCAGCATAACAGATGCAGAAAATTTATGTAGGTGGTTTCCTATGCAATATTATCAACCTATTTGCAGATGGCGCAAACAAGAAACTATCATGTAAAGTAAATGCTCATGCATATTTCAAAATAATTCATCTCCTTCATCAAATAATATAAAAGAAAAGACAAGCATGAAAAATTTCAAAAAACAAAAGTCAGGCAATCATGTCTATTCTATGAAAAATGCCAGTTACTGAAACAAAAAAAGTCCCAGTGAAAATAAATCCAGTTCAAACTCTTAAAAATAAAGGATTTCAATCAACATCTAACCTAGGGTAATACAAGTTTCCTACTCTATTTCATTAGTAAGGAAGGTATATACTTTAAAATCAACTGGGTTTAAGTAAAACATACTTTCACTCTTCTTCCACCTTATCACAAAATGGTGTCAGCGAGATGGATTCTGTTACGTCATTTTCCATGATCATAAGTTATATCAAAGCTCAATTCATTACAGTCCACATCTACAAGGAAAGCCTATATCAAGGCTGTTTTTTTTTGTCTCTATTAACCCCTCTCTTAAACATTACAAAGTTACAAACAAATCACTTTACAATGGCAGCCTCTGCTGCACACACGTGGACCATCTCAGCTAGTGTTCACGAATCTAGGATTCAGTTTGCACCACCCCTAACTGTTCTCTTATAAAACCATGGAGCAGCATTTTACCAATGAGATGAAAAAAATCTTCCATTTTCAAAAAACAATTAATGCATACATTGCAAGCTTATTTTATTACTAACTAAATGACTTAACCTGACTCCCATCAACTTGTGCATGATAATTAGGGTCATATGATCACAAAACTGATTCCTGCATGATGTAAAATGGTGAAAATTTTGTGGGTAGATACTCTTAATACCAACCTCCTCTGTAAAGCTTTCTACCAGTAACAACGCAAGCAGAAATTTAGCTCTAGCTTGACAACGATCCATAATTCTGAAACCTAATTTAATAGTGTTTAGAGAACTGACACATAAGACATTGCATTTGTCATCGCCAATGGAACAGATTAGGTTGCTTTTTTTGCAATTATGAAGAATGGCTCAATAGTATTTTATTTCAGCAGATCAAAAGATAGTTGTGGTACATCTCAAGAGTTTTAGCAGATTATTAGTAGCAGCCACACACTTTCTTCAGATATAAATCCTTATATCACCAACGACAACAATCAAAAGTAGACCTTAAGCACCAATTCTAAACATACACAACCATATTGTGCATAAAGTTTCCCCGAAAAGGCAATCAATATAAAACCAGATGAGACGACAGTGAAGAAATGGCTGCACTTAAAAAATAGGCAGGTATTTCTATTTATCCAGAGTGTTTGTTACTCAATAGCTCACTCATCTCAATGAAAGTTCACGCCACCTCCCACAATTGTAACACCAAAGAGAAACCAATGACTCACTTACCATCTCTACTGCAGGACAAATAAACCTCAAAAACAGCGCGGAGATATGCGACTGTAATTGGAGACTCATAAATGCCTTTATAAGTCACCTATTCGTTAATTTGTTAATTTTAAATTACGTTGAATGTATCACAGGCATAAATCAACACATAAAATTTATAAAAATGAGAAAAACAACCTCTTATATTATATAGTAATAGAACTCATCATCATACAAAAACTCAATCTTTTTCCCAGCATCACATTAATGGACCTGCTCCCAAGCAACCAATATTTCATCAAACAGCCCTACCATCTTGTTTCCAACCACAAATCTATCAAACACACCATACTTTCCCAAATCACAAATGACAATATCAACACTTCAAACCAGTCACACAGCACAACAATGCATCACCGACAAGATCCAAACAAGCCGATACAAGCACCCACAATCCATTCAGCATCACAAAGAAAAAAACAAAGCAGCGAATCAAACAACACACGATCAAACCAACCGTACCCGAACCAGAGCCGGCTCGAATCCCGCCCGCTGCCGATGGTGAAGCACGAACAGCACCGACCAGACGACCAGCGACAGAGCGAGCAGCCCCGCGATCCAATCCCGTACCCTCGGCCGCGCCGGGCGCCTGAACTCGGCCACCCGCCGCCGCGTCATCCTCCCTCCACCCCCCGCCAAAAAATCCGATCTTGGCCGCCACCCCCCGGCCAAGGTGTCTCCAAATCTGCCTCGCCGGAGATGGCGAGCAAGCTGTCTCCGACGGTGGGCGTCGGAGATCTCCTCCGGCGAGGTTGGGAGGAATGAAGAAGAAGAATTGGGATTTGGCGGTAGTGTGTGTGTATACAAGTGGGCCCACTTCTGATTGTCCAACTCATCCCTGTTACGGGTGTCTCTTCATTTGACCCTTAATGTCTTTATTATGAAAATTATTCTACACCTTTGATGTGATTAATAATTCCTAATCAATGATTTTTTTCTTTTTAATGATAATTAGAGTATTATTATAATTATTGAGTATTTACCCCATTGTAAAAATGATGAAATTTCCTGGGCCTAATCATGGTTTTAATATCATACCCGATGTTGCGCCATACAAGATATATCTGGTTCAACCGGATTAAATTGAGTTGAATCATAATTTAAAATTATAAATAAAATAATTTATTAGATATTAAAAATGTATTTTTATCAGTAACATTTTATTAAATACTGATTAAAATATCAATATTTTCAACAAAAAAAAAAGATTTAGGTATGACCCATGTGAAGCAGGAGCTATCGATGATTGATCTTTGTATTACGGTATTAATATTATTTTGGTAGACATTGAATTTTGAAACATATATACATAATTAAAACAAACACTTATGATTTCAGTTTTTAATGTAAAACAATAGTTTTGAATGCAAACAATAATTTCTATTAGTTGGTTATTTTTACTAATGTTATATTACTCAAAGTAACTCCAATAATCATTTCTACAAAGTATCTTTTGTTCATGCACTTTAATGTACCCACACAATATACATACGTAATGATAATATAATATTATTGTTTAATATGTATAAGTAATCAATATTTACAAGTCTAAAAAAAAACTCTACAATAATTAACATTTAGTGGGAAAAAATGCTAATAAATGGTACAACAATAATAAGTGTAATAGTTAAGAGTAAAAATAAATAGTGTAACTATTAGAAATAATAATATAAGATACAATTATTAGAAGTCATAATCAAGGATTCAGTTATTAGAAATGACAATAAATAGTACAACCATTGGAAGTGAGAATAAATATTGCGACAATAAAGATTATAACCATTAGAAGTCACATTTTGTATATTATAATAAATTTGATCATAAAATACCGAATACTGATTAAAATGAAATAAAAGTTTGAACTCTTCATGATTTAAAGGTGGAATATGGTATATGGGTACAATTGAGTGTTCAATAATGTATTTAAAACTATGGCCTGAATACAATGATGCTATTCGAAAAGCTTTAGAGTTTTAGGATTTAATAACCGTTTATATTTATGTACAGACATATTGAATGACACAATATAATCCATATCGCACAATCCTTAATATGGTAAAAAGAGAGAAAAAATGGAGTATTATTAGTCTCCATTTTGATTAAGGCATGATTAATAATCTTTGGGATGTGGAGACCATGAGATATATAATTTTGTTACTAACATTCAATGTTTTAAAATACGGTAAAATTTTATTTAGATATACAATATCAATCACAAATTAGCAAATAATATTTAGATACAAATTAATTGTCTTGTATGTATTGTTCAAAAAAATGAACATTAATATAGGACAGTCACATTAGAATTAAGATTAATGAAGAATTTATGAAGAAAATTATCATTTTATGAATATAGATGACAATAAGATTGAAGCGATAATCACGAATAATACTTGCAATATTGAATTAATCATTATTATCCAAAAAATTGTTATTAAAAAGTTGAATTATAAAATAAGAGTTTATTTTATTATTATAATAATTAAGTAGATAGTTTTATCACTCGATAAGATTAAATATGAGTAAGGGTACTCATCTCGGCCACTAATCGATTTCCTCAACTGATTTATTCAGTAAAATTGACAATTTCTAGATTGCCCATTTTTATTAATCATTTTATTGTTACAAAAACAAAAAAATAATCGCAAATTCATATATAATTAGGATTGAACAAAGTCTATGAAGAAAAAATAATAGGCAAGCTTTGATCCATGGGTTTTCACTTTCCAATATATGTTGTTAAGGGTGCTGCATCATTATCTAATTAGCATCTTGATGAAATTAATTCCAAATCAATGACATGTTTATATTAAATAAACACAATATTAGAGGGTTGTGCCGCGCAATTAAGGCGTTAGTGGTATTTTACCTCAATCATTTATGATTTATACACATTTGACAACCATTTAATGATCGATTAGTACGAGATAAAAAATAAGCTAATTCTCTACTAAGTTTTTAATTTCTTCTCGAGCTTAAACATCCATGGAAGGTCGAGAGGATCATCGATGATTTGAAATTATAAATTGTAGGATAACCACAGTTAGAAATTACAATTTTCTCGCATAATGATTATGATATAGGTTAACAGCATATAATTGACTCATTTTCAATTTGAGTGATTAAGTTTATAGCTATCTTGACCAAAATTTGTAAACCCTTTAATTTAGTTTTAATTTAATTTAAAACGATCGACAAAAACAATAAACCCGTTAACCACTTGCAGTCTAATTATAACCATGTCAATGTCTATCAAATATATATTAAATATTGGGGTCGGAAATATGAATCTTATTTTGGCATTTCTCTAGGCACTAATCGATATTATCGGCTAAATCACATATCTTGATAGCCTCCATTTATGTCATTTATCAGTAAAGAATGTGCTACTTGGCTAAGTACTTTGTATTTAATTGTTCATTGTCAATTTCATTGATCTAATGGGTTTTCATTTGTCTGCCCTTCTTGGCATGTTTTTTGCAATCTATAGTTTGTGTACAGTCCATGGGATGTGGTTTGGAGAGATTTGATGACTTGTTGCTCGTAGTTTAGCATCAAATCTATAGCCACCGACAAGCATGTGTACCATTGCACCAAAAATGTATACTGTAACTACTTTGGATTGACAACAAATGACAGCCACAAATTTCTTCTTGTTGATACCCAAAAATGCCGGGCATTTATAAATCCGAAACTAGGATTTTTATGAATATAAATGACAATTTTTATAACCAAATACCATACTAGTAACACCATTCTCCTTTGTCTAGCTTAAAAATGGCCAAAAACCGGCAAAGATGATATAAACATTGATTTGGATAAATAAAGTAACATTGAGTGAACGTTTTTTTTACCTACTAAGTTGGTGATTAAAGAAGTTTCAACTTGAGGCAACATGCCCAACTCTGCCATCATTAGTTTTGATATAATTACTCTTCAAAATAGATTTTGCTGTCACAAAAAATTGTGGGTATTTTCATGGTTGACCGCTCTCATTGTTCAGATCAAATAACAAACATAGCTGACCTTGTACAATACCGAAAAATAGTCTGCCATCCATGAACACAGATTTCAGATGACGAAACATTCATGGCACAGTTTTTCAACGGGTAATGCTCATCTTAAACAAAAATGAATGTTCATTTGCAAATACACTCATAAATAGTGAATATTTGATATACAGTAAAATGAGAAACATTTGAACAAATGATGAATACATGAACAAATACAAGCATAATAGAGACACCAACTGAACACTGAGAAAGCCACCTTCGTGCTTCTCCACGAAATTAATTTTCATGCTGCGATGAAATCTTGTATTCTTTCAAGTGCCTGCCAAAAGCATTAGTCAGATAAGCTTCATGAAACACCATAAACGAGTGGTATGAATTGTCTATTGTTCAAGATAAACACCTCAATAGCTATAGCTGTTGGAGCGAGACAAGATACATCATCATGACCTTCTTTTGCTGCAATACCTGCATTATTCACTTAACTACTTGAAATACTTTACAAAACGAGCAAAACAATCAATTCAAACAAAATCGCAGGTGTCTCCAATCATCTCTCAATTATTAGAAGAGCTGGCAACCTCATGTAGTTTCTCATTATTCTATTAATCAATATTGGGTTCCCTTTTTATCTGTCCTAGTGTCTAGACGAAAAAGAAACAGAAGATATCAAGCTGCTTACTTATATTAGATTGAAAATGTAGGTCTATAGTCCTATTAGCTTGAGGAAAAGGTTCCATCATAGTTTTCCACTTGATATAATGTTTTTGCCAGAATACATTCCCAGATTCTATGTGTACGTCCATATAGAGTGATTGCATAAGAAGGTGAATGCTTGCTGATGTGTTCAATAGCCAAAAAACATATACCCTGAACAAGATGAATATGAACTTACTTTGAAGGCTAACTCTTGCATCAGCGTTTGCATATGCTTCACCTCTTTCTTCCCATAGGGTGGTTAGCCGCATAAAAGCCTACATGAGCATTAATGAAGTTTTGATATCAGATCTTCAAAATAGATAAATAAGAACGTAATAGACAATCTGTGCAACACTTAATACATCTAGCTTTAAGCAGCACATAAGGTGCAAGGAGGCCGAAGCAACATAACCACCTTTGTGTAAGGATCTCCACATTCATCATGCAAAAGAGGCCGCGAATTTGTCCCTACAGCAGCAATTCTCCTTGCCAATGCTTCCAGTGGAACATCTAACCAGACGGTAATACCATGCTTCATATATCTCCTGGGAACCATAAAGAACATTTTTAAGTCTAAATGCTAAAATAGTAGGACAAAATATTGGGGACAACTTAGACTCCGTTTGGTTAGCAAGAAAGAAAGAAAAAATCAATGTTCATGGCAAAAGCATTGATCTTCCACTAAAAAGTTATCCATTTTTAGAATTTTTTGTGGTAAGACTTCCACAAGTGGACCCTCATGGAAATTTCATCACAACAAAATTTCTTATAAAAAACAGAAGAAAAAGAGCGACATTTTTTTGTGAAAAGATTTTACATCTCATATTTACATCATAACTAACTCTTCGTAAATTATAACTTAAATATTTTATACATTTTACATCTTTTTTGTGCCAACCAAATGGAGCCTGAACTCTCAAAATATTACACAATCTAACTCCTAACCAGTTAATAGGCCGAATAACAGCACCACCTCCAGTGGCCACAACCATCCGCCGCATTGCATATAACTCTTCGAAAACCTTGCTCTGAAAATTGAAAGAAATTCATGTTTCACAATATTCAGGTAGCCAGTGGACAACTAGTTTGCTTTGTGATATTCTAATTACATAAATGTTCTCAGTAACAAGGCTTATTAGGCACAGCAGTAAGCAACATTGAGTAATTACTTAGGATTCATTTTACACTTGTTTTGGCAGATAAAACAACATTTAAAAAAAATTGAAAACAAAGAATTTTTTTTTTTTTTACAAATAGAAAAAGTAGATCAGAGACACAGCAAATGAAAGTACCTCATTATCTCTGAAAAAATTCTCACTGTGCTCTTGAAATATCTGAGCAACAGAAGCCGCTCCAACAGCTTGTTCAACTAATTTATCGCTGCAGAATCCAAATCTCTGGAGTTAAGCTCCCAGTGTTGTGTATAATGTTTTGTAAACAAAAGCTAGACGCATATATTCCTAAAAGTAAGGTGTTAACCTGTCAAAAAAGGAGTAGCCAAGTACTTCAGAAATGATCTTCCCCACTGTCGTCTTCCCAGATCCCATCATTCCTATAATCCACATGAGAAAAAGAGTAAGTATTAATATTTTAATGAAGCCCTGCATACTTCAAACTGCACAGGTTCCTACCAACGAGATATATACAGCGACCATTTAAGTATGGAAGCACTTCCTGTGACTTCTTCTGCAAAATGAAATACCAGACATCAGATCATCGTTTTGCAGAGGAACATCAATGGGCATGGTACTTCTTATATAAACGTCTGGACATATAAAGATCACACATTTGATGAAATACAATGGTTTATTGTATATCTATATACCTGCAAGTTCAAAGCCTCTTCTAGGGAAGCAGATGAGCTCTCTGATTCAACAGTTGATGCAATAAAAATCCAGATCAAAGTTTATTATAAGATACAGAAAATTTTGCAAAAAAAATGTGAGCAAACAAAACCTAGCCCAATCAGGCATAAACTTTGATTCCCAAAATGAGGGCATCAGAATTGAAGAGGCGAACTTCCATAACAATTACCATGGACACCACATCTGTGGTTAATTCAATTTAACTGAAACCAATCTTTAATTTCTCACAGTAGCACTCTTCAAGTTCTGAAGATGGCGCTTGAAATCTATCCTTCAACATTTCTGAAGAACATATGAGCAAATAAAATTTGCTGCTCAAAATGACGCCATTATAAAATAAAAAATGATGAGATAATTTAACTTAACACAATTTTTAGTCCGCTAGCACCATACAAACTATAACAAGTCAAATTTCATGAAAATTACATGGCTGTACATAATCCAATTCAGCTTAATTTATAAGCCAATCACCAATTTGCGCAAAAAGTAATCCTAAAATTGTTGAAAAAGGTGCATAATTACAATTTTTGATTCTTCAAGCTATAATCACCTGTAGGATTCTTGTAGCAGCAAGAGACATCCAAAGCAGCATGACCCCTACATCTAACAGTAACCGGAGCAATCCTCAAGCGAGACACTCTACATAGACCACTCTTCTTCGCCTTAACACAACTTTCTCCAATGGATCTGTGAGAAAAATCAACAGAACAACCATCTGGCCTCCTCCCGGCCAATTCCACACTGACCCATGAACAAGACTGCAACTTTAGAGCTCCAGAAAATTCCATGAACATTTAATTACGGCCTCCATGTCCACTCAAAACACAGAAAATTCTGAACCTTTTCACTTCCTGATCGCCAAAAACGATATCAAACATGAACAATTCATTCCATGGTGACATGACAAGCAATTGAAAACTTGTGAGAAAAAAAACACATGACATGCCTTGAATTTTATTTTCTGGATAAGATCTGTTGATGATTGAGAAGACCAGAATTGTTGTTGGGCTGCTTTTGCAGAGAAGGTCGGATGGAGACGAGGAGTGGGTGCACACCTACCAGGCCAGAGACGACGGCTGGTAGCAGCCAGCATGGTTGTATACATATATGTAAAGCCTAAAAAGGACTGGATAAGAGCTTTTTAGGATAAAAGGGGAAGAATCGGATCTAATTACTATAGAAGGGCAAAATTTATCATAATGACAAAATTGCCCTCCCACCAAAAAAAAAAACCTTATTCTTAATACGCCAGCGCCGAGATCGCCTCGCCTACGCCGACGACTCGGCTCTGGAGCCGTGGGTGTGCCGGCCCGACGACGACGATAGGGAGCAGTTCACCACGCTCGAGCGCCGTCCTCCCAGCGCCGGGTACAACTTCTCCCCACACTACCACGACCTGGAACTCACCGACGCCGCCCGGCGATCGTGGCGGCGCCGGCTAGTTCGATCTCGGCGCCTACCGCCACTGTGTAAAAAGAAAAAAGTTTTTAGCTCTTTTAAAATTTTCAAACGGGGGTATTTTAGGTAGTTCACATTAATTGATCCCTTCTCTACTAATTTAGCTTAAATTTGTTGGTGCTTAGTAGATAATATTACTTCACACTATTTAGAATTTTGTTACGATTTTCAAATCATTTTAATGATAAAAAATCATTTCAAAATGTATGATATAGAAATATAGCTTGGAAAAATTTCCTAGGTTGGAATTCTTACTCCGTCAACAAATAAGTGTAATATATTTGATTGGAGTACAAAATATAGAATTAATTACCTTTCAATTTTATGGTATTTTTTTTTTGTCCAAGCTTGTGTTGAGATTTGATTGTAGTTGTAAAGCTCTTTTTTAACGTTAAAAACACCCTAAGTTGACTCCACTTGCAAGCTTACCGAATCAAATTTTATAGATGATTTTATGCTGGCCAATTTTATAATTAACTCTCCGAATTGTTATAAAAGTTATCAAAACATATTATTATTTTTATCAGCTAAATTAATTTTATAAAGTATTGTAAATCATATATTTATAAATTTCAAATGTCAGAAGATCAATATATACTAATTTCATACTACTATTTATTTACATAATTTAAAATTTAATATAGATGCCTCCGAGTCGGCTTGGAGTTGACTTCGAGTCAACTCCACTCCATAATAAGGCGAATGAAGACTAACTTTCGAATTTTTAAACTATGGATTGGATAGCCTACTTCTAGGGTAGGAAAAATTTCTCGACTCCAAATCAATTGGGACCGTCCATTTATAAGGATGGTCCAAATTAAATCAAACATAGAAAAAAAAAATGAAATTGCACCCGTATTTATGAAGCCGCCGATGACCACTATCAACCGAACCAGGCTAGCTTTGGTTAGATCTAGCTAGAGGATAGCTGGACCTAGCTAGCGGCGACTGAATCTGGCCAATGAGGCCAACAAATCTAGCCGCAGTCAAATTTTGTAAAACCCACGATTCGAGTTAGGGTTTTATATTTATAACCGGTCGGTTCGACCGTTATTTTCGAGTCGAGTATGTTTCAGAACACGTGTACTGAGCCGACGCCAGTCGCGTGTATGAGCTACGAGGGGTCATGTGTACTCAAGTATATGATGATAACGTCACGAATACAGCAGAAAAGAATGAGTTATCAGAATATATGAGAGTATGCAGTCTAGTTTTTTTTATTATTA
>JAVDBV010050982.1:0-13195 GCA_032619315.1 Piper longum
ATTTGTATTTGGGTTTCAAACTGCAGTCTTATAAATCTCAATACCATTCTCTTCCATCTCATATTTTCTGTTCCTCCTCATTCTTTCTTCGAGCTTCTTCCTTTTCAACATCTACTGATACTGATCGTCTCATTTCCTTGATACTCTTCACCAAATGCCAACGTAATCTATACATACAGTTCATTCTTCTTCCTTTTTTTGTGTTTAATTTGCTAGCTTTTCTAATAATAATCTAGTTGACGAACATTTTCCTTTATAGGAGAGACGAAGGTAACCACTTGGACCTTAATAATCTCCCGGAGGATCCCGGTGAGCGATCATACCGAGAAGGGAAACAGGTCTTGGAGAACTCTACTACCTCTACCGAAGCGGCCACGGATGCCAGCAGTAAGCAGTGCATGCATTTCTGTGCTTTACCGAATGATCGGGCCTTATTTTGTATACTGATCTGTCAACTACACACACTATTTACTAATGTCCAAGAAACAAACATCACATCTTTGAAAGTTATTTGACATAAACCCACCTGTTACTTTCACAAAGCAGGTAGCTAGGTTGAATTAATGCAATTTCAAATGTGTTTCTGTGCTGAATTTTTTTTATGGATTGAGCTAGTGATGATTTTTTGATGTCTTTGATCTGATCATGGGAAAGAGATTAGGAAAAAGAAAAATGGTGGGAAGGACGGACAGGACGAGAGTGACAAGGTGTACGAGTGCAGGTTTTGCTCACTAAAATTCTGCAAATCTCAAGCTCTAGGAGGTCATATGAACCGTCACCGCCAAGGCAAGTATATATATATATATATATATATATTTCTTAACTTTGTTCACCTAGCTAATTATTAGTTAAAAACAACATATGAAATGGGTTTTTTTTGATTCTGTGGGGACAGAAAGAGAAACCGAGACCTTGAACAGAGCTCGCCAACTTGTTTTCAGCAATGAAGGTCTAGCAGCTCAGGGACCTCTCTCCCACTTAGGGTATATAACTGCGACTAATTGTCACACCTTCACCCTCTCTCTCTCTCTCTTTCACACACTCGCACTTTTCCTTATTAAAAGACCCCCTTGGTGTGAGTGCAACTTCCCTTACTTTTTTTACTGCGTTACCCCTTCTTCTTTATACCATCTTCGATTCCCTTAGCTAATGCACCAGCTTTCTTGCTATCGTCTCTTGAATCACACGAACTTTCTAGGGTTTCTCTTTCTAGCTAGCCATCTTACACCATTCTGCTGTTGAAACAACAGGTGCGGCACCCACACTTTTGCTACAGAGAACTTTCATCAAAGAGGGGTGATGTGTGAGCCAGCTATACATTTGAGGCCACTCTACACAACAAGACTACCTTCACCTTCTTCTCTGTACTCACAACCACAACAGTCCCCTCTTCAACCTTACATGTATCCATCCTCTTCACGCCTCTCGACCTTCCATCCATCCTACCCTCCTCCTCAGGTCAAGGACTACTACATTGGACAAGTCATCGCTGGAGATCATGCTGCTCAACCTACCCAATACCCATCAAATCACCATTATCAAGGGGTTTCAAACTACCCTGGCATGGGAGCCCCGGTTGGCCATGGCTTCAACAACACAGGGGCACCCAGTAGAGATCAGGTGAATGGCCAGCCCTTGGATTGATGATCAGCTGCTTACTTGAACCACTGATTAGCTAGATCAATGACAAAAAGGTTGATGTTAATTAAGCTATCATGGTATTGTTAGAATGTTCATCTCTGATAATGTAGATGGTTTGTAATCTTCAAATAGAAGACAATATATTATGGATGTAGCTATATGTTAATGAACAAGAGCTAGATCAGTGTTGCGCCGGTTTGATGCTTTCTTACACGAACAATTTAATTACATCAGTTTAGAGAAAAGACCAAGGCAATAATGTTAGCATATGTTTTGGTGATCCTAATTAAATTAAATTAAATAACCTAGGAAAACAGAATGCTGAGGAAAATGCCATCAATTTCATTGGCATTGTTAATTCTTAACTCCAATCTGAAAGCTGATATTTTGCATATTTTAGCAGGAAAATATAATATAACAAACTCATTTTCTTTTACCGGACGGATGGCCCTATATATTATGGAAATGAGCATACGAGCATCCCCTTATATTCTTCAAATTTCAAAATCAATTTTATCTAATTAATCTCACGTGGGGCCTAGTACCCAGATATAAATTTAGATTATCAACAAATTTATCAATTACCTTCAAATTTTATCGTGATTTATTTATTGCTACAACCATTTCTTCATTGCAAATTATCACCTAGTAACTTGAGCTATGGTGAAGGTATAAGTACAAAAGATGATTTTCAATTGGTAGTACCTATTTTGAGTTAACTAGGAAAGTCCTCAAAAGGTGCATTTATAACATTTCATGTTTTTCTATATGATTTTCTTTTAAAACTAGTCTGGATAAATGTATTTAGATAAATTAGGAAAAATTTATATCTCATAGTTTCAAGCATCTAAGACCTTACAGGAGTCAATATTAATCCAGTTCACCCAATTCGTCCAGTCCAAATTCATTGATATATTTAAAGTAGGGCATATAAACATACAAAGAATGGAACATGCTGGCAGCTAGGGACATTATTCTTTAATTTTTTTAATATTAATTAAGTAAACTAAAAAAAAGTATGAATGTGAATAGTGTATACGTAATTATTTCGAAAGGAAAATAAAATTATTTTTTGGAGGTTAGAAGGATTGAGAGTTGGAGTATGAAAATACCAAGTTTTTTTTAAAGAAACCCAAGAATAATTTGATTTTTATTCAAATGAAAAAAATATACTTACGTAATTCTTTCGAAAGGAAAATAAAATTAGTTTTTGGAGGTTAGAAGGATTGAGAGTTCGAGTATGAAAATACCAAGTTTTTTTTTAAAGAAACCCAAGAATAATTTGATTTTTATTCAAATGAAAAAAATATACTACAACGTCTTAACCAAGACGTTTTTGACCTTTGATATCACATTTGCAAGAGGTCAAAACTAATATCAAGCCACTAAGTTTTTTATAAAGACATTTTTATCTTTATATCTTCTAACATATTATATTTTTATATATTTAATCGTATCAATATCATCATGATTATTCACTATATTACTTGTAGGGCTGATATTAATCTCATAGTTTATAAAAAATAACATAAAAATAGATTCATGTTAACAGAAATTCTCTTATATGTCAGTTTAAGAAGAAAATCTTCAATAGTGATGGAGATGACATTATCTCATTTCAAAATATTTAATAATAGTCCGTCCATGTTTAAATGCAATAAGATGTTACCATTAAGTAGTGTTTAATAGTATTGTTGCTTTTTAGTACTGATATATATGTCTTTCAATATACTGAGGAGAGGTAATTTTATTTAATAATGGACACTATTTTAAGTTTGTTAATTATACGTTAAATTCAATATTTTTTTAATGGGTATGTTTGCATAAATACAGATATTACCTGTGCAATGCACGTAAATATAAGATAGATAGTAGATAAATAGATATTTTGATGATTTACGTGTTAAGTATGAATCTTTTCAAATCAATGTGCGAAACTCCTTTAAAATTAATATAAATAAAGAATCTAGAAAATTATATATTTTATTATAATTAAAGATGGAGATAAAGTTTATGAGGTAAATACGGTGTGAATATTTGAATACTTAATTTATCATTAATACTCTCCTGAATTCTCCAAATTCAAGAAAAAAAAAAGAGAGAGAGAGAAAGTGCCACCCAACAAAATAGAGATTTACTTTATTATATAATTACCCGATTGGCCTATAGGGGCAAATTGGGAGAGTAAATAAGGCTTCACTTGTTTATAATGAAAGAAATGGAAAATTATGAAATTAATATACGGTAATTCAAAAAAAATAATTGATCTTCCAATATAAAAAATATCCATTTTAAAAATATAAGATGCATGTAAGAAGTGGTTTTTCTTAAAAAAATTATTTCTTAAAATTTGTTATCAAAATACAAGTAAAAGAAGGAAATTTTTTTGTGAAGCGATTTTACATCTCACATTTACAGTATAACTCTTTGTATATTATAATTAACTAAGAAAACTTCAGTCATTCTACAACTTTTTCATGCCAACCGAACTGCACCCAAGTCAAAATGGAATTTTAAAGATTATTTACATTAATATAAATCATAAATTAGGTGTATAAATGACTATCGTATTAGGTGTAACTTCAAAAGTTAATATTTAAATCATAATTGGGCTCATAAATTTTTTAAAAAATCCACAACTTAAATCTACAGATATTCTCTTTGAAAAAGTTCCTATTTTTGAAACTCGTAAATTTTGTCTAATAAATCATAAATTTGACCTTTAAGTGGCTCCCATATTCAAAAAAATAAAAACAAGTCTCTTGTGATAAGAAAAATGGGGGGAATTAATGACTCATAGGTGACCTATTTAGAGGTAATTACGAATTTTTTATGCTCTCATTTAAATATAATGATTGTTAATTTATGCCAAAGATAATTAATTTACCATTATTTTTTATATAAAATATATTGAATATGAGTTATATATAGTAAGGTTGATTATTTTAAAATTCCGTATCACTTATAATATGAAATTTTATGAAATTAATATACGGTAATTAAAAAATAAAGAATTGATCTTCCAATATAAAAAATATCCATTTTAAAAATATAAGATGCATGTAAGAAGTGGTTTTTCTTAAAAAATTTATTTCTTAAAATTTGTTATCAAAATACAAGTAAAAGAAGGAAATTTTTTTGTGAAGAGATTTTACATCTCACATTTACAGTATAACTCTTTGTATAATATAATTAACTAAGAAAAGTTCAGTCATTCTACAACTTTTTCATGCCAACCAAACTGCGCCCAAGTCAAAATGGAATTTTAAAGATTATTTATATTAATATAAATCATAAACTAGGTGTATAAATGACTGTCGTATTAGGTGTAACTTCAAAAGCTAATATTTAAATCATAATTGGGCTCATAAATTTTAAAAAAAAATCTACAACTTAAATCTACAGATATTCTCTTTGAAAAAGTTCATATTTTTGAAACTCGTAAATTTTGTCTAATAAATCATAAATTTGACCTTTAAGTGGCTCCCATATTCAAAAAAATAAAAACAAGTCTCTTGTGATAAGAAAAATGGGGGGAATTAATGACTCATAGGTGACCTATTTAGAGGTAATTACGATTGGTTTATGCTCTCATTTAAATATAATGATTGTTAATTTATGCCAAAGATAATTAATTTACCATTATTTTTTATATAAAATATATTGAATATGAGTTATATATAGTAAGGTTGATTATTTTAAAATTCCGTATCACTTATAATATTACTTTCATGTAACACTTAGGGGGCAGTCCTAAAATAAAGCTACTTAAACCATGTTTTATTATACGATTAAAATTGGTTCAAGCACTAATTAGGAAGTAATTTATGAAGCTTCCAATAACTTGATAGATTTTTCTAGGAATTTATTTGATCCAATCAGCTAGACTTGGATGAGGCGCACTCTATGTTCTGCCAAATATCCAACATGAAACAAAATATTTCTTAGCCTCTGAAAAACATGATAAATTTTTTTATGAGCAAAGGAATCAAAATTAAAATTGTCTTTTTTTGTCTTGTTAATAAATATATTTTTGAGTATGCCACCGCTGGCATCTGCAGACGTCGCATAAATGCTGTTTCAAAAAAAAAAAAGGCTAAACAAAGCCTTAAAAAGATGCAAATATTCCATACTAGATGCACAGTGTCTGTGAAAATTTTTCAGCCCGGCTTGTCTGCCAAATGTATTTGTATTTTGTGTTCAAATTTATCGTGATTAGTGGCCCGTGTTGCTCTTAAATGAGGGGGGAAAGATTTCTCATTTTCTCTTATCTCGATAGATAATAAAAAGGAAATTTTTTTCTCATTAGAGAGTACATGGTGGGTTATATAAAATAATTATAATTATTTTATATTTTTTTGGATGCAATCATATTTAATTTGTATACAAAATAATTAATTTAATAATAATTTTTTAATAAATATATAACATATAACTACTTTTGGTCTAATTGATTATTTCAAAAAAATTATTATTCACACTATTTTCATCTCAACCAAACAACTATAAATACTATACAAGATATCATAATGAATTTATAGCTAGTATGGAGAATATTTGGTTTCAGCCATGTCAAATTACGTTCAACCATATTTTAAAATTATAAATAAAATATTTTATTAAATATTAAAGATATATTTTATCAATATTTTATTATATATTGATTAAAATAATATAATTTTCAACAAAAAATTCAAATTTAGTAAAATAATCAAATTAAAAAGTGGGCTACAAATTAAAATAGTACAAAAGGCTTATATTATACCATACTTGAAGATAATATGTAGCGTAGCAGGTACAATCGGGCGATGTGATATGGTATTCAAAACTATATCTCTCGTATAATCTCTATTACCTAATTATAAAGGTGTAAACGAGCCAAGCTTGCTCTCGAGCTTTTTGCGTTAGGCTCGACTCAGTTTGGCTCGTGCTCGTTAATTTTGTGTTCGAAAAAATACTCGGTTCGAAATGGATAAGCTCGTTGAACAACGAACAGAGCTTAAGCAAAAGAGTGTTCGGGTCGGCTTAGCTCGAAACTCAAATTCGATGTGTTCAAATTCGAAAAAATGTTTGGTTCAGCTCGGCTCGTAAATATTATTGAGGTCATATTGAACTTATATAGTGTTAAAAAAAAATTTTGATCTTACATAAGTCCAACATATAAACATTCACCAGGTTGGAGCTCGGCTCAAGCTAAGCCCGAACACTATAAATTTTGGACAAGCTCGACTCGACTCGTTTATATTAAAGTTCGCTTCGACTCGTTTTATATCAAGCCAAACTCAAGTACACCCTTGCTCGACTCGTTTACATCCCTACCTAATTATAATAAGGGGAAAGATTTTCCCATGATTTATTAATCTTTATTTTTTCATTACTCTTAACCGGGTGTACCTCTTAAAAATAGGGTATTTGTATGAGAACATCTCTTAAGAAAAGGATGGGTTGTAACTCTAAAGAGAAATTGTTTGTTTCTTTCCTTTCATTATCATTGTGTTTAGGGTTGAAATTTGTATGTGAGATGTGTTCCTCTAGAAAAAGATGTACTCTAACTTAGTTGTTACTCTTTGAAGGGGTTGCTTCTTCCATTCTGATAGTTGCATCCAAACATGAACTTGGAAAACAATAAGCATAGCATTAATGTCATTACTTTTTTTTAAAAAATACTCACTCATGGATTCGACCAGGTCTTGTCACTAATTAGCACAGCTTAGTAAAACTCATGCTCACTTTCACTTTAATTATTTTTTATATAAATAAATTACAGATTCATTTTACGTAGTTTGCAACTGTAGCAGACTAGTAGATACATGAATAAAGGAGTTACCCATAAACTATAAATATATGCACCAATTATTTCTCCGTGATAATTTCCATAAGACACCAGACTTGCTAATCAGGTCATGGCGAGAGCAGGCCACGCATATTGCAGCTGTCGATTAAACCATCTGGAATCCGGCCGACTATGAAAGAAAAGAACGAGTTTGGATCGACAACACCGGCAGTGGCCAGTCTTGATGACTCTTGTCCCTCTCTGAAAAGTGAAGAAATAAACACGGGTGCAAAGGACGACTTGTGAAAAGACCTTTTCCTCGCTCCAGTCAATGTTGCTCAATCACATATACAAACACAAACCCAGATATCTATACAATGGCAACCATCAGAAGCAGCTAAAGGAAATGAAGATAGATCGATGTAAGTGAAAGACCTAATTAAAAATTAAAGACTGGCGTGCCCGGGATGAACTGTCAAATGATATTGCTTAGGACTTGCATTGGTGAAGCGAGAAGAGCACCGACTTGTTAAAAGCACATATGCTTTGTTAGGCATCAATCAAGTCATATGGTATCAACATTGTCGCATAATTGTCCAGGAGATTTCTTTATTAGTTGAAATTTTTGTCGGATATGTTCTCTCCACAGGTAAAGGAAAATCGTAGGAGAAAACAACCCGTACATGAATATAGTTTAATGGGCTATGCACAGTTGCTTATGCTACCAGTGGAGCTCCTTTTCAGCTTTTCATGTCATCAGACATTTATAAGGGGCGTTTCTCCCGTCCTCATCACTCACGGTGGTTTTGTGGAGTAGAGAAAGAGACGTGATCTACCCATTTATGGTTATCAGAAGTACCATAAAACAGGTATCTTTCAGAGTCTGATCGACTTTATTCGACACCCTTTTGCTCGTTGAGAATGCTTCCTCAAAAGTTGAGGCCTAATTTTTTTTTTTAAAAAAAGAAAAAAGCCAAGATGTCCGGTGGTCTATCATCTATCTAACAAGACTTGCTGGCTGGTGGGAGTGCTCTCACTTGCAAGGCTGTTGCGCTGTAGCACTAGCAGCTCACCCCGAGACGTCCTGTTCATAACTTGCTTGTCAGCCTAATACATATTCTCACGTTGAAATTGAACTTAAAATTATTTGTTTATATTTTTTTGGTTCTTTCTTTTTTACATTGCTTGCACAGAGGAATTATTTACTCTAGTTAAGAGCTTGATGGCCGCGTTGTCCCCTGTCAATCATATCATATCGGAATATTGCAAGCTAGTTTATATATGCTAGCGAAGTAGCAAGCTAGTTAAGGGAAGTACTACGTTGAGGTCTGCGGACTTAGCCACCCAATTAGGCTTTCTTTTTTGTCCACCGAATTCCAATCCTACTCTACAAAGTTATCAAGGCACTGTTCCACCGTTGTTCATTAGCATGCTTTCATCAAACAGTTCATCTTCTCTGCAACAAGCAATTAACTAGTTGCTAAAAATGCCGATGAAGGAGGCAGCTTTGCCTTGGGTCTTGCTTACACGCTATTCTTGAAGAAGCATATATCGAGTAAAAGGTAAACACAATTAAAAAACTCCATCAGGAGATCCGTCTATGGACATTTTCACTTTTTCGTACGTTCTGAACCACTCTATCTGATTTTCAGCTATAACACTGACCTCTCTACCCAGCGCTTCCTGTTTTCTACTTAGAATAAAGTTCGAAGTCATCAAAGAAGTATCAGGTTTGGTCGCTCAATTAGCATAGCACAAGGTAAAAGAAAAGAAAAACTGAGCAGCTCTAATATCTTTCAAAAAGTGTCAAGATCTACTCCCAGAGAAAGACCCAGAGAAAAACTGACCTGACATCTTGTTTATGTCTCTCTTACTTTCCCCCGCCTGTACCTTGTCATGTCACTGAGGCAGTAGAAACACAACTAAGACAAGGAAGAAAACAAACTGGAAAGCATGGGCTAAACAGAGAAGTAGCTGACCTTTCACAAAATAGTCAGCCGATCAATCTGTTGCTTAAACACAAAACTGATCCATCCCTTTCCCACTTTTTTTATAATTTTCTATTTTCGACCGCAGATTGAGGTCGGCAAAAGTTTCGCCTATACGTACGTACCTGCACCTCAGTATGATGACAAGAACTTCTATCCCCATATTACCAGTGGGCGGAAAGATTTATTCACCTACAAATGCAACTTTTGTCAAGCCTTTTTCATCATAATCAGCTTGAACACAATCAATCCTAGACCTTCTTCTATCTACCAAAAAAAGTGCTTTTCGTACTGCAAATTGTTAGCACTGGGCATCCCATGTATTTATATCATTCCAAAAATTGCAAACAATTAAGAATTGAATGTTACTAGCATGTCCACATTAAAGGTGTACAACATAAAAATGCAAGACATGCCGCAGTGTACAAAATTCTGAACTCCGCAACTGGGCCACCGACGTTTTCATAAGGGTGGCCGATCCTCACTGAGGCAAGGTGTATAACCTTGTCTTAAATAGCTAAAATAACGTTCATGTTCTCCATTAAAATGAGACCTGTAACAATTGATCTTGTGTCCAACAAGTTATTTTGGAGTAAGACTGACTTCATGTAATGTTTTTGCTAAAAATTGTTGAAATCTTCAATGCATCCCATGAAGGCTGCTGCAGCATCTCTTGCAGTTACTAGCATCTCTTATTGGTCAAGTCTGGAGATTGCTCTGGTTCTGTTCAACATTCAATTTCTCTTGCTCAGGCAGTGCCTCTCCAACTTAGGTGTTGTTAGCAACAAATCACATTTCTGGAGAAACAATAAAACAGATTAGGGCAATAAGAGAGCTTAATGAGAAACCCTATTAATAACCGAGAGTTAAGGAGCTTACAAATGGATGAAAATAACTGGGCCCACCCGCATAATAACAAATGGAGGAGGCCTGGAGGTGTGTGTCACAACTGCATAATCTGGTGATGCACTCAATAAAAATGTTTCCCTCTCAAGTTGCGATTGCTACCACAACAATTTTATCCAATGATTTCAGAAAAAGATGAAACAAGAGGTAAAGCAAGGATACATAATGAGACAAAATAAAACAAAATTGACCTTCGCGTACCCAACTAATTGTGATTCAAATCATGCAATCAAAATAATAGATAATAACTCATTAAACCACTAGAGCTTTTGTGTAATGGAGATCAATTGGTTTTCATGTTACTAGTCAAATAACAAATCGAATTTCTTTTCCTTGCCGACTTCCACTTAAAATGTACCATACCAGATAAAGATGAATAGGCCCATGTTGAAAAAAAAAATCTTGTTTTAAAATATTTAACTTGGAACTACAAATTAATAAATTCATCCAGCCTACCAAATAAACTAGCTGAGGCTACTGGGGAATGGAGGCTTTCTTTGCGTAAAGGAAGCAACCTTGGCTTAAAGAGTGGAACCTGAAATAAAATAAAAAATTATCATCAATATAGTCCTCCAATTAATGATCCACGAAGATGACATTCTGTCAGTTATAGACGGGAATCAGGCTCAGGGAACAAAGATTGAGGAAAGAATTATTGTGCTGGCTGAAAATGGTTCGCACCCATTCATTCATAAGTTTATAAGTAATCTGTAGTTCTACCTGTGATCAACTCTGACCTGATAAGAGGATTGTACTTCAACCTGCTATCCTGTAAGTTGTTGAAGACATTGCTGAACCTTGACACTCAGATTCGTTCAGATAGTGTTTGGCCAAATTCATGAATGCCAACCATAAAAGAATCATCACAAACAGTTTGATCCATCGCAGGATCATATCCCTGTTTCTTCATTTCCAGATGTAAATCATGGACAAGCTCATAAATTTTCTCAGCTTCACGATGGGATTTATCACGAACAACAAAGACGTGAACCTGGTTAGCAACCTCAATCCAACTACACCCAGGCTGTTTCTTCAATCCTTTGTTTTTCATATTCAACCTAACCTTTGTTGCACCTTTCCATTTTCCAGCAGATGCATATATATTGGACATCAGCATGTAGGTTCCAGCATTGTCAGGTTCCAATGCCAAAAGTTTTTTAGCAGCGAGTTTCCCAATTTTTACATTCCCATGAACATTACACCCAGCAAGGAGAGCTCCCCAAACACGAGCTGAGGACTTAGTCTCGAGGCTGTCAATAATATTTAGCGCCTCCTCAAGCCAACCAACACGGCCACAGAGATCAACCAAACAAGCATAGTGATCTTCTCTGACTTCAATGGTGCTACATTTTAGTAATTCATGGAAGTGCTTCAAACCTTCATCAACCAAACCAGAGTGACCACATGCTGCAAGCACACCCACGTAGCTTACTTCATTGGGCTCAAGGCCAAATGTCTCCATCTCTTTGAATAGCCGAATCGCTTCTATCCCATCACCATGGTGTGCATAAGCTGCAATCATTGTATTCCATGAAACTACATCCTTGTGGCTCAAGTTCGATCTGTCAAACATCTGTCTGGCAGCCCCTATTTCTCCACATTTTGAGTACATACTCATGAGAGCCGATTCAACAAAAGCATCAAACTGATATATCGTTTTATGAATCATCTGATGCATCTGTTTTCCCTCACCAAGACCAGCAAGGCTACTGCACGCGCTCAATACACTTACAAAAGTTCCTTGGTTGGGCTTGCTTCCTTCCTTCTGCATTCTATAAAAGATCTTCAGGGCCTCTTCACACTGGCCATCTTGAGTATAGCCTGTGATCATTGTTGTCCATGTGACAACATTTCTTTCTGACATCTTGTTGAACAACTTTGCAGCACGCTTCATATCTCCATTTTGAATGAACCCAGTGATCATGGTATTCCACGATGGAAGATCCCTTTCTGGCATCCTTCTAAACAGATCTAGCGCTTCATGTAACTGCATATTTTGGGCATAACCGGTGATCATTGCATTCCAAGAAACCACATTTCTTTCCGGCATTTTATCAAAAAGCTCTCGAGCTTCATCCAGCCTCCCATTCCGGGAAAGGCCAGCTACCATAGCCGTCCATGAAACCACATCCCTCTCCGGCATTTTACCAAATAGATTACAGGCTTTGTCAAGCTGACCTGTTTCAGCCAATGCAGTCAACATAGTGTTCCAAGAGACAGTGTTCCTTTCAGGCATTTTCTTGAACAACTGATAAGCATCAAAAACACGTCCTACCTCAGCATACCCGGCAATCATTGTATTCCACGAGACAACATTCTTCTCTGGCATTCGCCAAAACAGTGCCTCTGCTTCAGAAACTTTTTTCAAACGGAAATAACCAGCCAAGAGAGCAGTCCATGTGACCACATTCCTCTTGGCAGACGGCTGATCAAATAGCAAGTGAGCTTCTTCTATCATCCCAAATTTGATGTAGCCAGAAATCATAGTAGTCCAGGCAATTACATCCTTGTCGGGAATTTTATCAAAAACAACACGGGCGTCAAGGATCTTCCCACGTCTAACTAGTTCTGAGATCAGGTGGGTAGACCTGGCAAGCTCCAAAAAATGAGCTTGTCTCCTATCTGGTACCGAAACTCTAACTTCAGGCTTAATACATTGGGAAACTGAATATTTTCTAATTCCATCAAGCGGCATAAGTTGGAAATACTGCGGAAGTTGATGTAAATTGCTACTAAGGAATATCTTAAACAGATGTGCACGTGAGAGCGACAGAGCTAACTGCATTTCATGGAGGCGAATTGTGGTTCCTAATCACCTCTACACATGGAAATGAATGAGGAAAATAATGCCAGCAAAGCAGACACTTCTAGAGCAGAAAAAGACAAT
>JAVDBV010050984.1:0-12607 GCA_032619315.1 Piper longum
ATATATATATATATATATATATATATATATTCTATAACATGCTCATATATGGCCATCTGGGCCTCATATTTATATTCTGAAAATTACTCTAGCACGAACTCACTTGAATTGACTTGAAACGTGCCCAAACTAGGTAACCTACAAGCGGGTAAAACTCTAACCTGAAACTGGATTTTACACTATTTTTGTTAATTTTAATCTCTATAATTTTATATTTTTCTCCTAAATGAGCTATTTTTTACCTTCATTATGATCGAACTGGTTTCGATCTCCAAACGAACTGATTTCAAGTTCCTAAACGAGCTAGTTTTGAGCTCTTCAAAATTAAACAAACTGGTTCAAAATGAGCCCTCCTTCAGGAAAATAATGAAGTCAGAAAACTTGTTTTGAAAAGGATCTAAATCTTGAAAAGAAAATTTATATTAAAGAAAGCTAAAGATGAGTAATTGCAAGAGAAAATACGAGTTAAAAAGGATCTAAATCTTGTATTCAGGAAAATAATGAAGTAAAAAAAACTTGTGTTCAAAAGGATCTAAATCTTGAAAAGAAAATCTATATTTTGCAAAAAACAAAAAAAAAAAAGAAAATACGAGAAAAGACTTAAAAATGATTCCATTGTCCCGGAAACGAAAGGAGATTTCCATTGCCGGGATTTGAAACCTAGGTCGCCTGGGTGAAAGCAAGGTAATCTAACCGGACTAGACGACAATGGAAAGACCTAGCTTTCTCCCATTAAGTATACCACTTGTTGCCGGCTCCGTAGTACATTATATAATACTTGTTTATGTACCACATCGAGCCCTTTCATTATTTTCCTGAAGGAGGGCTCACTTTGAATCACATCGAGGCCTTTTATTTGAGCAGGTAAATTATATGTATCTGAATAAAGTCCCCACCAATACAATTGCCTGGAAAAGCCCTTGTTATGCAGCTTTTGTACTACTCTTGCAGCTATGTATTTGCCCCATTGTCTTCTTTCACATAAAGAGCACTTATTAATGAGATTCCAGATCCTGGAACGATGCAGCACGCATACCAAGAACAAACAGTCACGACCAATCTAAAAAATTCGGTGCCTTCGATATAACAGTGCAAAATTTGGTGCCTTACATAAAACAGTGATGCGTTCTCTCCATCAGATTCATGTCATAACAATAGTTATCAATCAATAGCTTGTTACACAACTTCCAGCGGCGGCTAGATATTCACCATCAACACCAAATTAAATGTCTTTAGTGTTCAACAAAATTAAAACTTCATTATGTCATTGATAAAAAATTATCTCCTAGTAAAGCACCACATTTTCTGAGCAAAGCCATCTACCATGTCTTCAAAGCGTAAATGATGATGATGATAAGAGTCTTCGACAAAATGAATCAAATAAAAAACTTCACACATGTTTGATAATTAAAATAAAAAATTCATAGAAAAATATGATCACAAGAAAAAAATAGAATAAAAGAAAAAATATCCCAGAATAGGTAGGACACAAGTACAATTTATAGACGATTCTAAAGACGATCAATAGGTGTAAAAGGAACATTTCTTATTCTAGAGACCCAGTACCCTACAAAAACTGATATGCAGAGAGAAATAACTGATAAGACCAAAGAAAATGCCGTTGTGGAATCCCATGAACTTCTGGAATCAGCTCTGGACAGGATGCCACTTGATTCAACAATGTCAAGCGGCAGCCACTCACAGTTAATTGAATAGTGTTGCGCTCCATGCCAAGGATTACCATCAACCGGATACCAAAAGGCAACAGCCATTTTGCTTGATTGACCAATTGTGAACTGAACATCCTGAAGATATTGGCAATCACTGAGGCCGTGAATAGAATGTGTATTCCAATTTAATATGTAATAGAATCATTGTCGCCGACACCACTTCAGTAAATGATGGAAGAGTAATAATGATAAATGTCAGAAAAGTTTACCTGCTGAAGGCGATCCATTGTCCTCAAAGGCCTCGAGAATTCAAAGGTATATGTGCCCTTTTGACCAACAGTTGCATATGGACTATCATCCTCTACAAAACCTGGAGGGAGAAGATGTAATTACCAATCAATATAACAAAAATGAAAGCACGGGCAAAAATAAGAAATAACTATTAAAAATTAGAAAAGCAAGCAAAAGCCTCAACTTTTATCATCTTTTGGAAATGAATCAAAAGAATAATTACTTATCATTAGCTTTAACTTTTTTAAAACCTATGCATAACTGGATTTACATCCATACCAGAGTGAACATTTAGGTTATCATGCCACCATGCTCCTTTCCAATTATTCTGAGCACTTGTATCATTCCCTGATTAGAAACAATTGTCCCGTCAAATGCAGCAATCCTTTCAGTTATTTCGAAGATAATACCACAATATTAGAAAAATAGAACATCAAAAAAAGAATACCACATCCTCGTAACCTAATAGTCCCTAATTAACAGATGACATTGCAATGTAGTAAAGGTCATTAGCAGGATGCAGTCAACAACTTAACACAAAGTTTCAATGGTGCTTGAAAGTTGCAATTAATCCCAAAAAGTTATTGCATGATTCTTTTGAGCACAACCAAGATTAACTGCCACAATTATCTTTCACTCTTATCCACGATCCAAAAATGGAGAAAAGGAGAATATATCCAAACAAAGGCATCCTTGCTCATATGATGTGGGATAAAAAGTTAGATGGTCACAATTATTAAATCAATCAACAATTTTTTGCAAAACGCAAGGTACAACATTTAAAGCGAAGTAAATTACATATTGTCATTTGTCAAAGCAGACAATAAAGAACACAATTTATAGCATTGGCATTTACCTGAAGGACCAGTTCCATCAAGAAACCGGCAATGTGGTGTCCATGCATAAAGGTCAACCAAATGCCCAGACCTGTTAAATCAACAAAATTAGCACATAATGATAAATCAATTCAAAATGCATTTTTTCTTTTACCTGTCACTTCCACTCCCAATATCTGTAGGATTGCCACCATAGAGACGGCCAGGTATCGCACTTCCAATTGAAAAGTGCATAATATCTACTTCATGGCCACGACAAGTTTTGCTACTGCAAATGCTTTTTGACTCCTTACATCCTCCCATCTATTATGAAAGGCTACTATGAGTTGTTTGTAAGCGGAAACATGGACCATTATGGCAGTAAAAAAGCATATTAACAACAAGCAATCATGCACTTACACCATGATAAGTGGCACTCTCACCAACTTGAAACATGAGAGCTACAGAAGGGCATTTCTTACTTTCACTGCATTATCATGTAGAAGGCACATACCAAGGTTACCACTACTATAAAAGATAAAATGCAAGTGAAGACGTGTGAATTATCAAGAGGGCATTTTTTAGTTATTATGTAAAAAACACACAATGGTTACTACTAATATAACAGCTAAAATTTAAGTGAACACGAGAGCCACAAAAGGGCACTTTTTACTTTCACTGTTTTGGGGAAAAAAAAGATGTGAGAATTAGCATAATTATTTTTCATGTAATACCAAATAGCCGATTCTCAACAAGTCAGCCAATAGGCCTACTTACCAGCTTAACGAACTTGAGTTAAAAAAGAGTGAAAATTTCTTTTTTTTAGTAGTTTGAAACGGATGCATATGAGCAACAATTTGCCGTTAGTAGTCTGCAAGATTGAATCCTGCTTTTTTTTTAATTGGAGATGTATGATAATATCATATTCAAGAAACAAATACTAGGATCCACGTAAGCATGCTAATATAAAAGCAACTCTATATGCTAAAGCTCTGCATTCCTTTACCATAGACGAGCACAAGATCCCTCACAAAAAAAAAGGACGAGCACAAGAATAAATAAGAGTTGAACTATGACGGGCATATCATCCATGAAATTTGGTCAAGTAATGTTAGTAGCCTTTTGGGCCCTCAAAATAGACTTGCAATAGGGTCACATGCCTCTATGAATCCATTAGGGAATACAATTTTTTCATTAACCTATGTACAAATCATCAATCACTCTCATATCTAATCTAGGATTAACCCATCAATGATGTGGGATTAACCCAACAATTCTTCCCTCACACCGTCCGAATCATCTCCCACATAGACAATCCGGGTCCAATTCAGGCTATCCGATCTTTACCGTGAGCCCACACTCCCGCTAAATTATCTCCACGTCACACGTGCAGAAGCTGGTGATATTCCAGGAGACTAACCAAAGCCGACCAGACTTCAACTAAAGCCCACCTCGCTCTGAGCACTATTGGTAGCCTTTTGGTCCCTCAAAAGTGATTTATTATAGGTGTCACATGATAATCCAAAAACTAGTTTAGCTCATGGAATAAGGTTTCCCTTAGCTTATATACAAGTCACTTATCACCGACGAGAAATTAATCCAACAAGTAGTAGAGGCAACTAATAAATGTAATATGACGAAAGACTTGTTACCCTTTCGAATATGCATAAACTCCATCAACTTGCAGCAGGAAAAAGACGTCCTGCCCATCATGCAACGCCTGCATATCAATCACAAAATTGAGAAAATGAAACCCTTTCTTGTTGTTAATTTTCAAACGGAAGAAAGAAAAAAAAAGAAGAAAGAAAGTACTTTAACGGTCAATTTGCCGTCGTGGTAAGCATGGTCGGCATCTGGGTCGAGAGCAGGGAGGAGGGAGAAGTCGAAACCATCGACTTGCGCCCAGTCATCGGCGTGGCCGTCGAGCGTGACGACTCCGGGCTTGTAATTGGCCTGAATCCGAACACCCTCGTTGGACTCGCAGGTGCCAGCGCCATGGTCCTCGTGAGCAACAACAAATCCGATTAAACAGTACAACAGAACCGGCTTAAAGAAAAGGGACCTGCCCATGACGACGAACACCCCAAAAGAATTACACCTTGAACAGAGCCGGATCTCCCTATCCCAAGGAGAGGCCAGATGGGAAAAAGAAAAGTTTGACTAGGGAAGATGATGGGGGCGGCGGCGGCCATCGTCGGCGACGACCAAATCAAGACGAAAGAAGACGGCCCCCACCTCACGTGATAATTCTGTGAAATTTCAACTTTATCCCTTTGTTTGTCACGAGTCCAGGGCATATCCAGTACTGTCCAAACTTTTATCCCATTTTAATCGTTCACTAAAACCTTTTTTTTAATTAGTATTTTAATCACTCTTTAATAAAATATGGTTTACAAAATATATTGTTTATATAAAATAATTTATTTTTTTATAATTTAATAATATGGTTAAATTTGATTTGACCCACTTGAACTAAATATACAAGTATTAACTAAAAATCCTAATCAATAAATATTTAAAATCATTGTTCTACTTACGACCTATTATTGTTCTAGGCATGCCCTCTCAAAGATGAGGAGAACAACTATATAATTACTCGTAATATTCAAGTATTTTACAATTTTTTAGAGACTAAATCTATAATAATATAAAAATATATAATACAATTTGATATTATTTTAATAATTTAAATAAATGGGTATAAACATGAATAAGTCTACAAGTTTTCAAGTTTGATAATCTATACCCACATGCTTTTATGGTCGATCACTTAGTGCTCAATAATTTCATAATGCATGCAATAGGATAAGGAGAGATGAAGATACGAGATGGAGTAGGTCTTTAAGGCCTTGAGTTGTGGAACCAACAAGCTCCCCTAAACCTTATAAATACCTCCAACAAAGGAAGGAGAAAGGGGGGCTTGTGCAAAGAAAAAGAGAAGAGAAGAAAGGAGTCAAGGAAGAAGAGGAGGATCCCCTCCACGGAGCAATGTCTTTGGTAACTACCAAACCCATTAGATCAGAGCTTAAAGTGCTTCCAATACTGCATGGCTGGGAACCACTGCCAGAATAGCCACCAATCACCATAAAAGCCTTGAACAGCCTATGGTCATAACGGCAAAAAGTCATAGGACCAGCATATTCTCAGCTTTTGTTGGCTGGCCCAGGTCACCTCAAACAGATCTATCACAACTAGATCCTCTTCTCATAGCTCTAAACAATAATTAGCCGAGATCTACCACCAAGAAAGCCACCGACAATAGAAAAATTACCCAAAAGAAGCTTGTCGAAGCCTCACGACAGTATTGTTAAGTTAACTATCTCACCTCCATCTGATTGACCCAGGCTACCTCAGGCCACTTCGCTACCTCAAAAAGATCACTCTTGTCTCTAACTATGATCCCAAGTCAAACCCCACTGCATTCAGACGCCACCGTCACCGGAAAACGGCAATAAAGCCTAGTCGAAAATCAGGTTTGATGGAGATTCTAGGCCGTGTTGCCATCGGCCCGCCATACCTCCAACCACCGTATCACCACCAAAAGCTTCCATGATCCAATAACTACTGTTTTAGGCAGTCTCCTCTCACCGCCGTCATTGAAAATGCGGCCGCCACAGTTCCCAAATTTAGCATTGCCCCATCTCTGCATTCGGGTCCATCGGGCCTATTTACTATTGTCATATTTGTAGTCCTGTAAAATTCGTGACCAGCTTTATTGATGGCGATCGTGACCCAAAACTGCGTCCGCATTCCAGCCCGTGACTCAAAACCAGATTGATGCATTGTACACCACCCGTAGACCGGCTCACGGCAAGAGAAAGGCAAGCCCATGTACGTGAACCGGCTTGGTCTAACATTTATCTATTTTGAGCTAACCTGAAGTGATCTGATTTAGTCTAGTAATACTTTGAAAATATTTCAAAGGCCTTTTTTACTTTGAATCGATACAAAATTTGCTAGTTCATCCAAAAATATTGGAAATGTTATTTTAAAGATAACGAAGTGATAAACCAAACATAAGAGTAACCAAAAAGAAATAGACATGTTAAGCATTTCAAGATCATTTACAATTAAAAATGATGTAGTTTCTCCTTGAGGATTCAATGTCATTACCTACGGCAAATATTTAGTGACAATCATCACGGAACCCAAAAACTAGAACTACATTAGGATGACGAACTTCCTGAAGCATAAGGTCGTCTTTAGATGCTTCCCTATGGTAGAAGCATAGAAAGATTATCGTGAATGTTTAGCATCAAACTAAAAGAGAATGCAATAAGCTAAAATAAGCACTAAAACCCCACACTTTATCTTCATCAGTAAAAATATCCTCTTTCAATTCCTTTACACCAAAAAGCAATTTGAAATGTGCCCTTTAAATTTCCAATATTCAGAAGAAAAAGGTATATCGTTGTTAATCAATGGAACATTTACAATGACTGTCAAAAGGATAAGTTAAAGTAAATACAGGACTTGATTTTATAGCAAGGGCCATCCCATTGCAGGCGTTGAGATTGAGGCAGTAAAACTATGTAGGGTAATGGTACATATCAAAAAACGAGCGGGAGCAAAGGTGTTGTCGCACCCGTTCGTCGTGGGAGAAGCAGAGGAGGCGGGGCTCCGAATCGCGAGGTTTGGGCGGTGGCCAAGGCTCATAGGGATCAATCGTCGACGCCAATCCTTGCAGACACGCTTGAACCAAGAGAGGGCCGCCGAGGGGAGTCCTGAGAGGATGCCCAAAATCAAGTGTTCGCTTAGAAATACAGGTAAAGCGCACGAGCGCCGCGACTGCTTGCCAAGGAGCAGGACAAGCAAAGAGCAAGGAGGGAAGAGAAGAACGGCCAAGGACACGGAGAGAGGAACGCCAAAGAGCGTAAAGGGAGGAGGCCAGAGCCGCCCCTGAAGCAAAGTCAGGGAGAGGGGAAAAAAGACAGGAAGATCAAAGAGAAAAGGGAAAGCGAAGTGAGCAAGAGGAAAACAACTAACGCCAATTAGTTTAACAAATATATATGAAAGGATGTCATTATTAAAAATGATATTTAATGTACTATAATAAATAATAAAAAATGACAATACAGAGTACAATAAAAAGATAAAATTAAAGGATTTGACCAAATAAATTAAAGGATTTGACTAACTAAAAAGTACAACTACTAAAAATAATAATAAAGGTACATCCCATGTAAATGTTTTGTTGCACTATTATTTGTCCAATATTAATCTGCATATACAATAAAATAAAAATATATAGTAGATATGTATCATAAATCTTTATATAATTTTACAATTTAAAAAAAATCTTTTAAAAATTATTTATATTTGGTTGCTTTTAAAATAATAAATAAAGAGCCGTCGTGCTGTTACACTGCTATGGTTAACAAGTGGCACGCAACGTTTTTCCTATGCATGGTTGTTGGCCTTTTTAAGGGTGGTACAAATGCGCAAAGTTTGAGATGAAAAAAATAATACGGGGGAGATTGTATTTTGTTTTCTTCTGCATCGTAGTCTTGTTATTTTTAAAAAAAAAAATGTAATTACTACTTTCATGATTTGACGAAAAAACTTTGCTTATGTGCCAAATGCCCAAAATATTTATATGCAAATAAATCCTAAGTTTATGCGTTTAATTTTTTCTTTTTAAATAAATACTCAGCTGTTGACACTCACCATGACACAAGCCTCACCCCTTGGAACTTAAGCGACAAGGTCTAGACGATGTTTCCAATAGTTAAACATTTCCCGAATTAAGATTTTTAAATATGGTCACTTTTTTCTAATAAAAATGATGATACTATCTTTACTTGGGTTAATGTTTTAAAAGAAGATGTGCATGTTTTCTTTAAAAAAAAAATTTTGCGGGACTATAACGACCTTCTCTAACCGGGCCAGGTGTTACTCAAAAATATAAATGATAGAAAATAACATTCAAGAACATAAATCGTAATATGATAAATAAATCTAGAAATTTATTAATCATAAAAATAAATCATGTTACGATAGCATGCATCAAAACATAAAATAAATTAACTACTTGAGCAAATGTTTCACAGTCTCGGACCGTTTTCCGTATCCACACTTATAACACAAGAAAATAAAAGGAAGTCCAACCACACTTTTAATCCTCATTCTGAAGTTGTTCACCTGCGGTCATAGAACTGCGTTAGTGATAAAACTAATAAGCTGCATAATTAAATGAAACAAGTCAATATAATCTCTATCGTTATTTCATAAGTTTTTTAGTAGTTATGAGCATATGTCGGTAGGGGTGGCCACCCCATCCGGCTACCATCCTATGCATACGCACACATGCTACGTGGCCAATGGCATGTATTTATCGATATTTGCCAATGACTCACCCTCTCGGTATCACAAGTGCATAATGAGTCGCTTTGCGCAATTGCACCCTGTCACCACTTTCGGCATGGGGGCATGTATTTTATTTTTCAAAAGTGCGGTCTTGTGTCGAACTAAGTTAATTCCTTTACCCCGGTTGCACTCAGTGCATGATGGTTTGTACGTGAACCAGCAACTGTGACTGACGATACTAATCTGAATGAGAAAATAAAATTATACATAAGTATGATTTTATTCGAGTATAAATGCATATGACTTAATGACTTAAATATATCTTTATTAACCATTGCCAACATAAAACATATAGCATTTAACAATATTAAACATTAAGTTCTCAACCTTTACAACAAGTGTAGCTAGGTAATTAATTACTTATGTGACTTAAACATTTAAGTCATACTTTACATTTTTAAATTAATTATTTAAATCACAATTCATACTTAACTAATATTAAATAATTATTAACTTATAACCAAGTATTTAATTACTATTATTAATATATTTTCCTTTGAGATGATAATTACTTAACCAATGATCTTGACAATTTAGCTTATGATTTTTAATAGCAATTTAGGGAATACTAGTTACTAAATTCATTAAATAAAATCTTGGGTATTCCTATAATAATTTATTAACATTTTATTAATTATTGAATATTTAATTAAAAATTAATTAAGTCATTCCATCAAACTATTTAAAAATGATTTGTATCTTAATTCAAGGATACTTCTAATTTAAATTATTTTAAATTATTCAACTCAACAAAGGCTTGAACTTTATTTATTTTTCTTAAACTATTTAGGTTCAACGCGTGTGAAAAGCGCGTTGTTATAGTTTAATATCTCATTTTTCTACCTTAATGACCTATTATTAAGATAATCATTTTTATCTAATTAGTATTTAATTTAATATGGTAAGGTAAACTAATTATTTACTAACTTACTTATAATCCATTCGATTTAAATCAACAACTCATAGTACACAAATTAATTATCAACAATTTATTATTACCGTAATTTTATTACTCATGGCGATTTCGTAAAATAATTAATTAGCTTAGTAACCGTAAACAATAACCATTAGAATAATAATATTAACATGAGTTATGTTATACTGCTTGTCATTTGGTTGTTTAGTTAAGCTTTGCCAATTTTAATTCCATGTCAAGCTTCTAGATTATTATTATTATTATTATTATTATTATTATTATTATTATTATTATTATTATTATTATTATTATTATTATTATTAGTTGAAATTATTACGAATTATTTTTATTCTTGACTCGAGTGGGTGTTGAGTCAAGTTTTATTTACGACATTGCCACTGGAGTGATTTTTTCCTTCTTCCACTCTTCTCCCGACTCTGTCCGGCCACCACCATTGTTGTCGCCACCGCCGATCGTCTCTGACCTCAATCGATCAACTCCGCCCAGCAACACCATGCCGTCACAGTGCCGCTCCGACCATCCCCGGCCACCTTCTAGCCGCCGCGACTCCGAAATCGACCCGCTTAGCGATGCGCTAGCGTCGTCCATTCCGCCACTGGTGAGCGTCGTTGCCCCAATTAGGTGGTCGCCTCGACACCCTCGGCCCTCTAGCAACCCTCCCCAGCCAAGTCGGGGGCAATTGCCACCTAGGATGGTTAGATTTCTTCCTCATCATCATTTCCCCTATTTCTACGATTTGCTTCACCCGGCCGGCCTCGATCCAGGCGAGCTCGGCCATAACCGAAGGGAATGGGTCGTCCTTCCTTGTCAGAACGTTCGCTGCCATAATTTCCAGTGAGGAGGTCGTCATCAATGGGTTGTGACGGCGATGGATGCAGTTTAGTTTGGGGGTTTTTTTTCTTTTGATTTAAAAAGTTAGGTTCCATGATCATAACTTATTATCAATTAAGATGAATAGAAATTTTAATAACAATTCATAACATTTAAAATCAACTGTTATTAAATAAAATCATGATATCCACCAACAACAACAAAATAAAGGCTAAATACAAACTCTATATGCATGTACATGGAAGAAAGAAAAGAAAGAAAAATAGGGAAGATGTAACACCCCGATTTCGGTTCACTTAAGAACCGAATCAGAAATGTTGTGATCGAGTCGAATCATGTTTAAAGCTGATAGTCGATACGACTCGATTGATCAAATAGATCAAAATAACCCTTTTGGTGTCATGAGAATGGAAGACATTGTCAAATAAGCATCAAAATACATCAAATATAAATAAATGCAAGAAAGTAAATATTAGGTTGAGCTCAAGTGTGTGTAGCGTTCATCTGTCCTCCCACCAAAGTCGATACAGGATTTGAAAGACCTACATATATTATATGAAAACTGTCAGTAACGAAACTTACTGGTCCGAAAAAAAACTAATAGAAACTGGCAAATGGGTATTTCATTACCCACAAAAACTTATCAAACTTCAAAAATGCCTCACACTGGGCAGTAAGCAAACATACTTAACAAATGCCGGCTCGCATGTACGGCTCATAATCATAATCATACATACATACAGTGCTTACGCCCTCACACCTTCCATATCACCCCCACTGTACTCGAGTGGTAAAAGCAACAATTAAGTTAGTGCCACATATTCCGGAAATGCGCTCCATTACGCAGTACCATCATACACCTGCACTACCTCATGGTTTGAAGGAGTACTAGCACGGTCCATACATATCTCCGTACCACTCATTCTCTTATTCGTAAAATCCGTAAAATAACGCGCACTTATATAATAGGCTTAGGGATGAGGATCTTATAATAAATTTTTGGAGCTAAAGTTCGAAAACCAACAAGAGATCTCATCCTTGTAGTTTTAATAAACTTGCATATAAAACACGGCTAAATGATCCGACATCGGAGGGATCCGATAAAACTCCGCCGATGTTGTCTTACGTATAAAATACGATCAAACTCTACACATAAGGAGTCAAGCAAAGAGGGAGAGAGAGTCCTACGGACTTGTGGTCCAAGCTCTAAGCGTTTATGCACATCTACGACGAGCTCGGACTCCGAAGCCTACATCGGAACCAACTTTTAAGTACTCCAAGTAAAATACTAATGTCTACACATGATGCATGCTTGTGGTGTGTGCTCATATCATCGATACATCACAACAAAGAAAACAAGACTAACCAACCTATAAATAAACATATGGCATGCAAATCGAGACACCCTAATAATTAATAATAAATAGATAAATTAACAAAGAAAATACATTCGTAGATAATTAGATAAATAATAAGTACATAAACATGAACAATATTCTAATCATAAATAATAATATAATAATACTATATAAATATACAGGTAAACACGAGTAATTATCAATATATCCTCGTGTTAGTAAAAATATAAATAAATAAATAAATCTATTATAATTAAATAAATAAACAAAAAAATATTTAATACTAATTAATAATGATTATTAATAATATCATAGTCATACAACACAACAATACATAAT
>JAVDBV010050992.1:0-12213 GCA_032619315.1 Piper longum
GGGCTCTGGATTAGTGCCAGCGGACTATTCCATTCCCGAGGGATCCTGACAACTCCGCATTTGAGTTCCTCACACCCGGAGAACGTGGAGGTTTACGGGTACTGTTTAGTACAGCGCATGTCATGACTTGTGGTTCAGAGGATACTGAAAGCGACTGCTTGAGAGTACTTGGCCTTCGTGCTCAAGGCCAGGAGAAATATAGAGGTAAGGAGAGGGCTTAGGATTTGAGACCAGAAAATGAAGTAAGAAAATGTCGAGAGCGGCATCAGCAGTAGCAGTTTAGTCAGTTCGGGATGCTACCGGGTCTGCAGCCCAGTGGCTCCTCAGTAGGTGCCCTTCAGAGAGTTCACGAGGAGTATGGATTTTTCTTTCATATGAGAGTTTGCTCTCATAGCCAGTTTGTTATTAGTTATATTCTGGACTAGTAACGCTCGTTACTGACGATTTTGTACTATATATAGGTAACGACTATGAGATAGAAGTGTCAGCCCAGACGGAGGAGCAATGAGGTCTTTTGCACACACATGTATTCGGTGGCTGAATGTTTAATATTCTGTTTATGCTTTTATTATATTTGAATTGATGTGAGGTAATGAAAAGCATAATGATGCGATGAACTGCTAAGGCGTGATGCCATGATGTGAAAAATGAATAGAGGGCACAGGTGGGCTGAGACCCAAGATTTAGAAAGAGTTTACAGTATGCTAGATTTTGTATGACTAAAATTGTTGATATATGCATATATGTTTATGTATATTATTTTGACAGGGTGGCCCCTAATCACATTTTTAGGGGAAGCTCTGTCCGTTATATTTTTAGAATTTTAATTAATTTTATCGTAATTGTATTGGTGTGTGATTTAATGTGCTTGTCATTCATTTAGTATCCTGTTAGGGTTTTATTTATTCATTCATGTATGACGAGTCATATCTTCATCTTAAGAGGATGATTGTAACATGCCGGTTCGGTTCACGAGGGTGAACCGGATTTGGGGTGTTACAGAGGATGATTGTATGCCCACATAGGAAATGAGGTCTTTGCTGGAATTTATGATACTAGATATATTTGGACCTGGTGATGTTGATCTGAGGAAGTTGTAAACGGCAGACAACATGGGTTTGATTACTAGAATCAAATCCATTTTAGGACCAATTGTTTTGAGGCGCCTGAAGGCAAATGTAATGCAACAGCTAGTTCCAAAGATGCAGAGGGCAAGTTCAACAAATCTTGTCACAAATAAGCTTAGTAGTGAATTTCATTTTCTGTTTTCTAAACTCTTAATTTCTGTACATTACTTGTATGTTAAACTGTCCGCATGCTTATTTTTGCAGGTAGAGTATGTTGCTACGGACAGTAATCAGGCTGCAGCTTCCAAAGCTAGACTTGCAAAGTCATCAAATTCTAGCAATGGTATTGCAATGCTTCCAAAACGCCAGATTTCAAACTACTTTGTGCAGTTTCGCAAGGTATTTCATGTCCTTGATAGCATCTATAGACTGTTCCCCCTGTTTTCATCCGACAGTTGTACAAATTGTAAATATAACTTTTTTATCAGATTGCAAATCATCCATTTCTGTTGAGTCATTTATACAACGATGAAGATGTTGTCCGGTTTGCAAAAAGATTGAATCCAAAAGGTGCATTTGGCTTCCAATGTACACTTGAAAGAGTCATTGAAGAGCTTAAAAGTTGTAGTGATTTTGCAATACATCGGGTAATTTTTCTACTGTATGTTGTGCTCATTCATTGCATACACATTGTTACAGTATACGTGCAGAGAATTGACAGTGCTCCTATACTTGATTCAGCTGGATCTTGCTACTGATTAGAAGCATGCAAGCAAATGTCTGAGTTTATGCAGCAATTCTTTTGACGGAAATAATTTAACCCCCACCTAATGCATTATATTTAAGTGATCAAATGTAACTTTATCCTCCTATTCATGATGCACAGACAAATCTAATTACTAGTATGCATGGTTGGCAAATTATGTATCAATATTCAGATCTTGGTTGTAGAAAGTTTTATAATCCACATGATTTGGATGGAGAGTTAGGAATAAAAAATTGTTATACTGTAGTGCTATATTATTAAAATTTGACTGGTTTCTATGTGTACTGACTTGGGAAAAAAAATTCTCAATATAATGGCTTAAAGACTTCTTTCCATACTGTGCTGAATGTGTGGATCTCTAAGTCAATAAGCTTGTAGCCTCATTTTCCATCTTTGGAAGTTTGTATGAAAGTGCAATTGAGGCTACATCGGGCATCTAAATGTAATATTTGTTGTATAACAAATCTCACATCTAAATTGTGTGGGATGTAGAGGGGAGAACTCCCCCTGTAAATAGGGCTCCTCCCCCTCAAGTTAATCCATCTCAAGTTACCTACTTCCATTCTACCATTGGTAATTTATTCTCTCTTTGTGATATTTCTCTTTAGTGAAATATTATTTTCGTAGTATCCGAGGATATAGGCATTTGCCGAACCTTGTTAATTTCTGGTTTCTTGTTCTTATATTTTCTTGTCTATTTAATAGCTATTGTCGGGTATAATTGTTGTTAATTATTATGCTATTTATATTACTTGTCTTAATAAAATTCTATCTACGAGTTGATTTTTAAGCAGACCTTCGTGTCCCACCACACTTTCCTGGGAATTTTATCTTAGGGTGATTTTTTAGTACAATAGTTTTCACGCTAGTCATCTAGGTAATAGTTCTCACAGTGAAGTAGTTATCTTTAGTAAAAATTACCCGATTTTCACAACAATTGGTATTGGAGTCATTGGTTAATTCTAGTATGCTCTGTGGTTGCGGTTTACGCTAATCTTCTACATCAGAAAAAATTTTCCTTGGGCTAGTTGGCATTTCAAGCTCTTGGTTAATTTTAGTATGCTTTGTGGTTGCAGCTTGTGCTGATCTTCCATATCAGAAAAAATTTTCCTTGGGCTAGTTGGTTTTTCCCATTGACAGCTATTAAATAGACTTTGTAGTAGAAATGATAGAAGCATCCACATCGAAGGCAATAGCTTCTTCATATTCAATTTTGGGAAAAACTGCTCTTACAAATCCAAGATTTATTGTGAAGATTTTTTATGGTACCAGTCATTTTGGCATGTGGCAAAATGAGGTTTTAGATGCCCTCTTTATACAGGGTCTAGACATTGCCATTGAAGAAAAGAAACCAGATGATGTTGAGGATAAAGAATGAAAAATGTTGAATAGAATGGCATGTGATACCATTTAAGTGTGCCTTTCTAGAGAGCAGAAGTATGTTTTTTCTAAAGAAACTTCTGTAAGCAAATTGTGGAAAAAGAGATTATTTCGCTTCAATTATGTTCCTGGTACTGCTCTAAATGATCATATTACTAGTTTCAATCAGCTGGTAACTAATTTGATGAATCTGGACGTGACTTTTGAGGACGGAGATCTAGCTCTCATGTTGTTGGGATCACTTCCTCATGAATTTGAGTTTCTTGAAACTACTCTACTTCATGGGAAGGTTGTCGTGTCTCTCAGTGAAGTAACTGCTGCCTTGTACAGTTACGAATTGAGAAAGAAGGAAAAGAAAGAGAACACAAGTGCAGAAGTTGAAGCTCTTGTTGTGGAGAGAGGCCGGTCGCAGAGCCAGAACAAAGGAAGAAGTGGAAGGTTGAAGTCAAAGTCTAAACCAACTAAAGATGAATGTGCCTTTTGTAAAGAAAAAGACCATTGGAAGAAAGATTGTCCCAAGTTGAAGAATAGAGGCAAACCTGAGAAGGAAAAAGCTGTTGCAAATGTTGCTGAGTGTGATGATAAAGATTCAGACCTTTTAATTGCTGCATCAACTACCAACTCTAGTTCATGGTTGCTAGATTCTGCTTGTAGCCATCATATGACGCCCAATCGAGAATAGTTCTTTGATTTTAAAGAACTAAAAAGTGGAATTGTCTACACAGCAAATAATGCCTCTCTTGTCACACATAGAATTGGTTCTGTTCACTTGAGGAATCATGATGGATCAACAAGAATCTTAACTGGTGTTTATTATGTGCCAGATTTGATGAAGAATCTCATCTCTGTCGGAACCTTAGAGTCAAAAGGTTTCGAAATGAGGACGAAAGATGGGATAATAAGGATCATCTTTGATGCTCTTGTGATAATGAAGAGGATTCGAAGAAGAAACAATATATATTACTTTATGGGTAGTACAATTGTTGGGGAGGAAACAGTGACAACAACTCCTACTGATGATTAGGAGTCAGAAGCAACCAGGTTATGACATATGCGCTTGGGGCATGCTGGAGAAAAATCCTTGAAATTATTGATAGATTAAGGATTATTAAAAGGAGCTCGAGCTTGCAAATTAGATTTTTGCAAGCACTGTATTAAAGGGAAGAAAACAAGAGTGAAATTTGGTACAGCAATCCATGATACTGAGGGTATTTTAGATTATTTTCACTCAGATGTGTGGGGGCCTTCCAAGACAACTTCATTGGGAGGTAAACACTATTATGTTTCCCTTGTTGATGATTTTTCACGGAGAGTTTGGGTGTATACAATGAAGACGAAGGATGAAGTGTTGGAAATTTTCCTGAAATGGAAAAAGATGGTGGAGACTCAAACAGGCAGAAGAGTCAAACGCCTTCGTACAGACAATGGTGGAGAATTAAAAAATGATCCATTTCAAAAGGTCTGTGAAGATAAAGGTATTGTCAGACATACACCACAATAGAATGGGGTGGCAAATCGAATGAATCGAACCTTATTGGAGAAGGTTCGGTGTATGCTATCCAATGCTGGGTTGGGCAAAGAATTTTGGGCCGAGGCTTTGGTATATGTTTGTCGCCTTATCAACTGTTTACCATCTACTGCTATTGGTGGTCAAACTCCATTGGAGAAATGGTCTGGAAAGCCTACTACAAATTATAATTCCTTACATATATTTGGTTCCACTGCATACTACCATGTTAAGGAATCAAAGCTGGATCCAAGAGCAAAGAAGGTGATATTTATGGGGATCACCTCTGGTGTGAAAGGCTATCGTCTTTGGTGTCCAGAAATAAAGAAAGTAATCTTCAGTAAGGATGTTACCTTTGATGAATCTACCATGTTGAGAAAGGTGACTTCTGAAAGTATGAAGCATGCACATGATTCTCCCAAACAAGTGGAGTTTGATGGCAAGAGAATTATCCCAGCAAATGCAGAAACTGATGTTGACTCTCCTGTAATAGAAGAAGCATCAAATGAAGAAAAGGCTCAGACCCAAGAACCTCCACATCAACATAAATCAATTGCACAAAGGAAAGGAAAGAGAACCATCAGAAAACCTGCTCGTTATGCTGATATGGTCTCTTTTACATCACCAATTGCAACTGATGATGTTCCTACCACTTATAATGAAGCAATTCAAAGTTCAGAACAAGAAAAGTGGACGATTGCCATGGAGTAAGAAATGTTGTCCCTTCAAAAGATTCAGACATGGAAACTAGCTAGTCTTCCGAAGGGAAAGAAGGCAATTGGGTGCAAATGGGTATATGTAAAGAAAGATGGATTTCCTGACAAGGAAAATGTTCGCTACAAAGCAAGATTGGTGGCTAAAGGCTACGCTCAGATGGAAGGAGTTGATTATAATGAGGTGTTTTCTCTCGTTGTAAAACATTCCTCTATTAGAATTTTATAGGCTTTGGTAGCACAGTTAGATTTGGAAATAATTTAGATGGATGTAAAAATTGCATTTTTACATGGAGGCTTGGAAGAGGAAATCTATATATCTCAGCCAGATGGATTCAAAGTTGATGGGAAAAAAAAGATGGTGTGCAAATTGGACAAATCGCTATATGGATTGAAGCAATCTCCGAGGCAGTGGTATAAGCGATTTGACAAGTTCATGATAGGGCAGAAGTACTCAAGGAGCAAATATGATCACTGTGTATACTTACGCAAGTTACAGGATAGATCCTATATATATATCTTCTTCTTTATGTTGATGATATGCTGATAGCTTCCAAGAGTCAGATAGAAATTGAGAAGTTAAAGACTCAATTGAATAAGGAATTTGAGATGAAGGATCTTGGTGAAGTAAAGAAGATTCTTGGTATGGAGATATCGAGAGACAGGAAATTGGGGAGGCTTTGTTTGTCTCAGAAAGAATATCTGAGGAAGGTACTAAAATATTTTGGCATAAATAATAAGTCAAAACAAGTTAGTACACCACTTGCTCCATATTTCAATCTTAGTGCTTCCATGTCACCAAAGAATGATGCAGAACGGGAATACATGACAAAAGTACCGTATTCAAGTGCTGTTAATAGCTTGATGTATGCAATGGTATGCTAAAGGCCTGATATTTCACAGGCAGTTGGGGTTGTGAGCAGGTATATGCATGATCCTGGAAAGGAACATTGGCAAGCTGTGAAATGAATTTTAAGGTATATTCTGAATACCTTAGATGTTGGATTAGTATTTCAGCAGGATGATAAAGATGGTCAGAATGTAGTTGGGTATTGTGATTCTGACTATGCTAGTGATTTGGACAAGCGACGGTCAACTACTGGTTATGTTTTTACTTTTGCAAAAGCACCAGTAAGTTGGAAGTCCACCTTATAGTCTACTGTGGCTTTGTCTACTATAGAGGCAGAGTATATGGCAATTACAAAGGTTGTAAAGGAGGAAATTTGGCTTCAAGGGTTGCTCGGTGAACTGGGAATGAAAGAAAAGCACATCAAAGTGCATTATGACAGTCAGAGTGCTATTTATTTAACAAAAAATTAGGTTTACCATGCAAGGACGAAGCACATTGATGTTCGATATCATTTTGTATGAGAGATTCTAGAAGAAAGTGGAGTTATAATCCAGAAGATTCGGACCACTAAGAATCATGCTGATATGCTGACAAAAGTGGTAACTGCGGTCAAGTTTAAACATTGTTTAGACTTGGTCAATATTGTTACAAATTGAAAGATGGAGTTTGCAGACATTACTGAAAGTTAGATTTGTGAGAGAATTGTATGAGAATTTGTTAAGGTGGAGAATTGTTGTATAACAAATCCCACATCTAAATTGTGTGGGAGGTGGGGGGGGAGTTCTCTCCCTATAAATAGGGCTCCTCCCCCTCAAGTTAATCCATCCCAAGTTACCTACTTCTATTCTACCATTGATAATTCTTTCTCTCTTTGTAATATTTCTTTTTAGTAAAATATTGTTTTGGTAGTGTTCGAGGACGTAGGCATTTGCTGAACCTCGTTAATTCCCGGTGTCTTATTTTTTTATTTTCTTGTCTATTTAATAGCTATTGTCAGGTATAGTTGTTAATTATTATGCTATTTATATTACTTGTCGTGATAAAATTCTGTATAGGAGTTGGTTTTTAAGCTGACCTCCGTGTCCCACCACACTTTCCTGGAAATTTTATTTTGGGATGATTTTTTAGTACAATAATTTTCACGTTAGTCATCTAAGTAATAGTTCTCACAGTAAACTAATTATTTTTGTGAAAATTAACCAATTTTTACAAAAATATTTGCCACCTTATTTGTGCTTTGGCCTTGTTTGTTTTATTTGATTGCTGGATCAATCAATGGGTAATGCATATAAATACACCATTAACCCAGTTTTAAGGGGGATTAGTTGGCAATGATGATGCTGATGATAATTTCTTCTACATTGTTTCATTTAGTTTTAGGTGATTGTGACATGTGGAAGTGATTTTCCTTTGACTAAATTTTGTTGCAGCTTTTAGTTTCTAACGACGATGTTTGTACTGCTCTTGACGATGAGCAGGTTTTTCTTTCTGCAAAATGCAGAGTATGTTCTGATTTCTCTTCAGGTGACTTGTATTTGTGCTGTAACTTTTCAAATAAAATAATGTGCCTGACGCTGTTGGTACTGTTCTTTTTAAATCCAGATATTAGTTGAGCTTCTCCCCGCACTTAAGATTGTGGGGCATCGATGGACTTCCATGCTAGATATCCTGGACTTTGGATGTTATAGGAGTGACATATAGACGTTTTGATGGCTGGTATGTGTTTGCAATTTGCTTTTCATTTCTTTCTCTAGCTTAGATATGCAGTTTTGTCTGCCTATGCCCTCCGTGTCAGTGCTCAAATGACAGAAAGGTAGAACATAGTGGATTCATTTAACAATGACCCATCTATATTTGCCTGTTTGCTGTCAACAAGAGCTGTGCGAAAGGACTAAACCTAGTGGGAGACGATACAGTGATTATACATGCATGCATTTTAATCCACAAATGGACCTGTCACTGTATATAGGTACTATTCTCAATCATTGCAGCATTTTATTCGGCTTTGTACTGTATGGCTATAATTATGTTGTTCCTTCCGTCCTCCCAGACTTGTGAGCAAAGGTACAGTGGATGTAAATGTCTTTGAGATCGCCAAAAGCAAGTTGATTTTGGATGCCGCAGTTCTGGAATCTAATGTGGATGTCGAGAATGAAGATGATGTTCTAGAAAAGACAATGGGGGAAATTTTGGCCTCTTTGTTGTTGGTATGAAACTCAAGATGATTCCGGCAACATAATTGCTAATGTATTAGAGATGTTCGGAATAAACAGTGAGAACATTTAAGGGCCAATGAAAGGCTTTTTTTACAGCTGAAAATAGGTGTATAATTACTAGGGTACACATGACTTCTGATTGGTTGGGGGTATGATAAATTTATAAATTTATAATAATTATTCTTATCTAAATAATATTACCCAACAAATCAAAATTTGTCATGTATATAAGTTAATATTTCCAAGACAATAAGGAGCTGCCACCTTACCTTTATGTACGTCATACACTCTAAGCGCACAACTCTTAATTTGTTGTTATGTTTTTTTCCAATATTGTATAACATACTCAATGTATGTTAGGATGTAAATAGCTCGATTATAATGTGGTCAATAGTATTACAATAGCCATTTACAATATAAAATTTTTTCACCATAACCAATCCATTAACCAAGTATGTTTACAAGGCTATGCCATAACTAGATTTTCACTATTTTACTGTCAGTTAAACAGTCAAAATATGGCTAAATTGGTTAAAAGCTATATTTAAAAAATCCAACTTTATTAAGTTAATTAAAAATTAAGTTATCTAAAATACTTTCTCATTAATCATCCAGACTATGTTAATCTAATATTAGAAATTATGAAATTAGTAAATAAATAATCTAAATATGTAAATTCATCAAATTGCTATTTTGATAATTAAAATTTTCAAGATTAATGTTGAGGTAATGATGAATTTTATAATTATATATAAAATAATTAAATAATATTTGGTGAAATCAATAAATTGGTTATGGTAGAGCTTTCTTACATTATTATTAATTAAAGTTAGTTCCATTACTACGACAAGGTCTGCACTATTTTTATCACATTTGATTTGAAACTTTTGTAAATTGTTAAAATCGGATGACCTAGGAGGTGATTTGAGTGAGTTGGGCCCCACTTCAGTTTTTTTTTTTTAATTTGTCTATCCAGACTTGCACAAACTCTTGGAGTTTCCAAGCAAAGTGGGTCGATCCCACTTGCTTTGTATCGCCGAGTCCACAAACTCTTTAATTAAGCGTTTTTTCCGGCAAAGTTTTCCCATTTGCTATATCAAGGGTTTGATCTTTAATTAAGTTTACCCTCTCATGAAAATGGCAAATTAAGGACCTTTTATTCAAAGTATAATGAATTGAGGACTTTTAACTTTATTTTGTTTATTTTCTATACAAGCTCAATAGCACTTAAAATTCTTAAAAAATAGTGGTTCAAATCCTCCAAGATCGTATCTGATGAAGTAGGCTTGTAAAAATATGAAAGTGAGTCTTACTTTGCTTGAGAAGATGGAAGTGTTTCTTTGTGGTCATAAATATCTTAGTTGTATGCTTTCTACTTTGATAATGAAAAGACTATCTGGTTCTCAAAATATTAGACCTATAGCTCAAGTCATTTGTTTTATGCTAGCTCCGCATAGCGTTTGAATTTTGTCAATCTCCTCACTTTGCCTCCAGAAAAAAAATTCAAAATCCAAAAATATGAGCAAGACAGATCGGATATGAATACTCCTGAGCTCCTCAGGCCCATCACCAGAAACTGTCGAGCGTACTCTACGATTAATATCTTAAACAACGAGCCCCAACAGCCACACGGTAGTAAAAATCATTCCCTAAAGGTTAACCCCCCATGCATGTTACATTTCTTTCACGTTTCATCTTGCAGCGTTTCATGCATGGAAAACGTTATTGGCGCCTTTTCCCACCATGATGGGAAACCAAAAACGAGACCCACATGTTTATAAATACATATCACGTTTCGATCATGAGACTTAAACGAGAGATCCCATTTGCACCGAGTTTAAAATAGAACAAGTCGCAAACCATGACTAGATGGCATGTAAATTTTATCGTTTTTGCCTTACAACCACTCTATAAATAGGAGACGCTAGAGTATTCCATCCAGGAAGCTAGTATAGATCTTTAACAACAACATGGCCACCTTCAAACCTTTCCCCCTCCTCATCTCTCTCCTCGCTCTTGCCCTCGTCTCCTCTTCCATCCCCCTCCGAGGTCTGAATAAGGTATAATATGACTAACTAGCAAAATCAATATAATATAATATATATATATATATATATAATAAAAAAAATTTCGTGTCTGTTGCAGGGGGCCGTCGTACTATGTGACCTCGGCTTCAATGTGAAGACTTTTTCGGACCCGTGTGCCGGCACGACCTCCAACGTGAGCATTACGGTGTATTTTTGGGGAGGCGGTAGTGTGATGATCCCCAACCTTGTCGAGTGGAACATCTTGCCACCGCCCCCGGCACCTTGGATGGGCTATTTTCAGCCTGGACAATTGGACACCTTTGCTGGGCTGGCAGTTTGCTTCGGCAACATGCCTTGCTACCTCAACATCACCATCACCGGCACCGGCCATCGTCCCACTTGGGGCCTTGAATACATCCAGGTGAACTCATCTAACTATGTGCAGACTTTCCAAGTTAATAAGTGGCTTACTCCGGAGAACAACTACAGCGTCTTCGTCTCCGCAACCCCAATCTGCCTCCCCTTCTCCAAGGAGATGTCCGGCAGCACCAAAGGTCCCCTTGCCATCTAGTCACGAGGCCACACCTCATGACCACTTATAATTAATAAGAGTTTTAAATAAGCGTCGTGGTACCATGGATGTGCCTCCATGGAATAACATATCATGATACATTGGAACTCGTAACCACCATCGTTGTCACTGTAGATCGGTGATCTCTATCTACAATCTATCTATTTATTTATCTATAATTTATTTCTCGGGAAAACTTTTAAAAATATGCTCCCCAGTCCCCAATAAGCGTCTTTCCCTATACGACCCCCAAAAATAATCCCTTAATAGAACAAACAAGGTTATTACCCTGGCAAAGCATTGACAATATTTAAAATTAAATTAATAATTAATTAATTGTAACTGAGTTTATATCATTAATTTAATATAATTATCTTAAACATTGACGTCATGTTTACAAATTTTGTATACTTTATCTTATAAGCTGATGTAGTCATCTTTATTAAATGTCACGCCCATCACATTTTTATACAATCGTGTGTATAAATTTTTTATAATTTTGAATAATTATCTTATACACACACACTAACCAAAGACATGCACCAAGTATGGGATATTTTTGAAATTTATTAAAAAAAATATTTGAAATATGTATATTAATAGCATTCAAAATTAATTTTTAAACTAAATGATTATGTGTTTAATTATTTTTTTATAAATCCATGAGTATGTAGATAATTTTTATGAATATTAAAAAAAGATATTTAATGAAAAAAATAGAATGTGAAAATTCAAAAATTGAATCTTATTTAGAAATCAGATATTTAAAACTAGTTGCTGGTCTCTTCCACATTTAACATACACTATAAAATAAATATTTTCATAACTATTAAATGAAAAATAATAATAATTGTTTTTAAACATTTTATTTTGAGAAACATAATTTAAAATACTATATGTCAATAAAAAAATAAAATTTTACTGTAAAATCTCATTTGGTATTTTAATATAGAATGCCAAATTTTAAATTGAAATGAATACATAATAATAGACATAGACATTAAAGCCCATTTAATACACAAAAATTGAGAGTAAAAATTAGAATTGAAGATTTAAATCTACTATATATATATATATATATATATATATATATATATATCGGAAAATTTAATTCTT
>JAVDBV010050997.1:0-22802 GCA_032619315.1 Piper longum
CCTCACACCTGGAGAACGTGGAGGTTTACGGGTACTGTTTAGTACAACGCATGTCATGACTTGTGGTTCAAAGGGTACTGAAGGCGACTCCCTGAGAGTACTCGGTCTTTGTGCTCAAGGCCAGGAGAAATATGGAGGTAAAGAGAGGGCTTAGGATTTGAGACCAGAAAATGAAGAAAATGACAATGGTGGTAACAGCAGCAGCAGTTCAATTAGTTCGGGATGCTACCGGGTCTGCAGCCTAGTGGCTCCTTAATAGATACCCTTTAGAGAGTTCATGAGGACTTTATGGATTTTTATTTCATATGAGAGTTTGCTCTCATATATAACTACAAATTAACAACTTTGTTCACACTTGATTCTAATCTACTGTAAGTAACTTTCTCTGAATCTTGGGTCTCAGCCCACCTGTGCCCTCTATTCATTTTTCACATCATGGCATCACGCCTTAGCAATTCATCACATCATCCTGTTGTTCATTACCTCACATCAGCTCAAATATAATAAAAGCATAAACAAAATATTAAACAATCATTCACCAAACATATATGTGCGTGCAGAAGACCTCATTGCTCCTCCGTCCAGCTGGCACATCGATCTCGTACTCGTCACGTACATATAGTACAAAAATGTCAGTAACAAACGTTACTGGTCCAAAATATAACTAATAACAAACTGGCTAGATGTGACAGGGTGGGCCCTAATTGCATTTTTAGGGAAACTCTGTCCGTTATACCTTAGAATTTCATTAACCTTATCGTAACTGTATTGGTGTGTGATTAATTGCTGAGTCATCCATGTAGTATCCTGCTAGGGTTTTACGCATTCATGCATGTATGATAAGTTGTATCTTCATCTTAGGACGCCGATATTGGATCCGTACGAGTTGGGTTTGAGTTAACCGACCTAACCGGGGCATGTAACATGCCGGTTCGGTTCCCGAGCGTGAACCGGATTTGGGGTGTTACACTAGCAACCTCGTGTAAACACTGATAATTGTTGTTTATATCTTATACATGTTGGGCATACTCAGCCACCGTAACATGCTCATAAGGTCATCTAGGCCCCATACTCATGGTCTGAAAAGTAGTCTAGTTTGAGCTCATTCGAACCAACTCAAGATTGGCCCGAACCGGGCAAAACTAGAAGTGGGTATGACCCTAACCCAAAGTTGGCTTTCACATAAGTGCTATATTTTAGACCCTTCCTAAGCCTTATACTTATTATATGATTTTCAAAATTTGTGTGCACACATGATAAATGGGAGCATGATGCCCATCATGGAGCTTGGTTGGTGCCTACCTATGGTTTCAATTTTTCGGTTAATAGTAATGATTCTCAGCTATAGTATATGCTAGCAGTGTGTATTTGACATGTTAATGCTCACTGTTGAGTGCATTCAGACCATGCAATGGTGAAGTGATGATCAGTTATACCCTATTGGCCATCAGTGATTATGATTAGGCCTTATTGGCCATGATTTAGTATGCTAATGTGGGTGGTGGAGATTTTTCGTGGATGATGAGTCATCCATTTGCCAGTTTAGAATATTTTCTATTAGTTATTTCTAGACTGGTAATATTCTAATTACTCATGTATGTTTTCTATTTAATGAGGTGTTACTTATTTAGTCAAAGGGACTCAAGGATCGAGAATGAATCATAGGGAAGCTGACATGTTTTGCTGGTATTGGTTAGGTCATGATGCTGAGGTTAGTGAGCCATGTGTTGTGATGATTATGTAAGGTCGGTCAGCAATGAGAGGTGAATACAATGTGGGGTTATTGGGCCAATATGATTACTCATATATAAGAGCATCTTGGCATTTTAAATGAATGTGAAACTTGCCCACTGATGGAATGCATAAAAAGTATTATCACTAACATGTGTTTGAGTCATTTTACATGTGGTATACTCTAAGGCACGCAGGGCTAATCATTTTGTGCAGGAATTCTCCAGGCCTCAGAGCCCTAGAACTGAAGGATAAAATAATCCAGACAAGCTAAACCATGATACTTGTGCGGGTATAGGGAGCAAAGAACGGACATGGGTTGGAAGAGCTTTTGAGTTGTTTTGTTTTGTAGGAGAAGGGCCCTTGTGAAGACCAAACGACCTTCCACCTGAAAAATGTTAAAATTGTTAGGTTTATCCCACGTCGGTAATGGATGATGTTAGTAACTTGTATATATGCTAATGAGAAAGTCTTATTACTTGTTCTAGCTTTTGTATTAAGAGTGTAACACTCCAAATCTGGCTCACAACCGAACCAAACCGAAATGTTATGGGTCACCCAATTAATATGGCTAACCCAGACCTAACCCGAATGTATGAAATGCTCGAAACCTAGCATGATTCTACATGAAAGTAATGACAAACAATTAACACTAAAAAACAATCACGATAAAATCGATAAAATTTTTAAAATTAAACAAACAGAGTTTTCCCTAAAAGTGCAATGAGTGACCAACCTGTCAAATAGCAATATATTTAAACAAGACAAAATCTTCATTTCTAGTACACCATAGTTTTCATAATAACAAGTTGGCTATCCCGAACCTAACCTGAATTGATCTACTCTCGGCGTTTAAAGATGTAAGATAAATATCGTTATGCATCCATGAAATGCAAGGAACCCTAACCAGATACTAAAAAACAATTACTATAAAATCGATCAAATTTTTAAAATAAAACAGACCAAGTTAAGACCCCAGTTTTGGGTCAGGGTTTTACCTGCTTGTAGGTTACCTGCTTCGGGTCAGTATCGAGTCGATTTTAGCTCGCTTGTGGCAAACTAATTTTCAAAATATGAGTATGAGGCCAGATGGCCATATGAGCATGCCGTGGAGGCTGAGTATGTTCGACATGCATACGATAGTTTCAATTATGTACGGTAGTGCATGAGCTATCAATTTATACACGAGGTATACATATGATTTTTATGATTTAGTGAGGATGTTAGGCCTAGATTTAGGCCATTGGAGCATTTATTATCCGTTTGGGATTTTCAGGGTATCTCATTGCATGCATCATAGGCCTGGCCCTTGCCTCCAAATCGGCACCTCTGTGACCACCTCATGGCCGGATATCAATCCATACCCACGATTGTCAACAGAGCCACAGTAGTCACCATCGGCGAGGCAGTTTTTGAAGCCGATCTCCACCGCTGCCGCCGTTTGGGTTGTTTTCCGACGCCGGCGAACCACCACCGGCCAATCCGATCACCACAACTGTGATCACCGCCGTCGACGTTGCTGCACCCCACAGCGACTCTGAGCCTTTCCAGCCAATTTTCGGCTAGCCAGTGGTCGGACTTTGCCTTTCGTCACCACCAACACCTCCGTCGTGAAGCCCTTCGTCGATCCGACCGGTGGCGATCCAGTTGTGCCACTTTAGACATTATTCGACGATGGCCACCCCCCCACCTCTCGTTTACATGTTTGCCCGGTTTGCGGTCCCTCTGCCCGCGACTGCGTCTACCTGCCCGTAGCTGCGTCCGCCTACCTACGACCTCGTCCAACTACCCGCGACCACGTTTGCCTGCCCGCGCACTAGTCTGAGCCGGTGATCATGTCTGCCCAGTCAACCCAACCCAGTTTCCAGTTAACCCAAACCGATTCAGTCTAGTTGAGCTTATTTTCGGGACGTTTTCATCCATTCTTGCACCGTTTTTGGTAATTCGGGAATCTCTATGTTAGTTGTGATACATATTCACATCATTTAGCATGATTGGATGTAAGGATTATTTTTCTTTATTTCTGTTTTATTTATATATATATATATATTTATTCATTATTATTTATTTATTTGTATTTATAGGTTTATCATATATAATGAATGTTACATAATTATTTGTTATTATTAATATTATATTTACTTATGACTATTAGTCTTTTATGTTTACAAAATATATATATTAATTTATTGACTGATTGACTTATTTATTTATTTGTTTGGTTGTTATGTTTATCTTATTATTTATTTTCATGTAATTATGTATTCTTTGTTTGTATGACTATGATATTATTAATATTAATTATTAATGTATTAACTATTTATTTATTTATATGTTTAGTAACATGAGTATATTTTGATATTTACTTGTGTTTACCCATATACTTATATAGTATAATTATATTATTATTTTTTAATTAGAGTATTTTTCATGTTAATGTATTTATTATTTATCTAATTATCTATTAGTGCATTTTCTTGTTTATTTATTTATTTAATATTATGTCTCGATTTTTGCATCATATGTGTAGTTATAGGTTTGTTAGGACTATTTTCTTTATTAGGATGTATTAATAATATGAGCATACACCACGAGTATGCATCATATAGGGATGTTAGTGTTTTACTTAGTAGTGGGTGTCGATGTAGGTTTCAGAGTCTGAGCTCACTGTAGATGTGCAGATATGTTTGGAGCTTGGACCACAGATCTGTAGGACTCTCCCTCTCTATTTGACTCCTTGCGTGTTGAGATTAATCGTGTTTTATATGTAGGATGACATCAGCAGTGTTTTATCAAATCCCTCCGAGGTCAGGTCATTTTAGTTGTGCTTTACACATGTTTAATAAAACTATAAAGATGAGATCTTACCCGTCTCTTCCCTAAGCTTATTATATAAGTAAGTGCATTTTTACGTATTTCATGAATAAGAGAGTGAACGACATGGAGATATATATGAATCGCACTGGTACTCCTTCAAACCCTGAGGTCGTAACTGTTCCTTTTGCCACTCAAGTACCATGGCTGGTGATATAGAAGGTGTGAGGGCGTAAATATTGTATGTATGAATATGATTATGAGTCGTGCATGCAAGCCAGCACTTACTTAAGTAAGTTGTTTACCGTCCAATGTGAGGTACTCTTAAAATTTCATAAGTTTCTGTGGGTAATGGAATACTCATTTGCCAGGTTGTATTAGTTATTTTTCAAACCAATAACATTTGTTACTGGCATTTTCAAATAATATATATAGGCCTTGCAATCTTGAGCCAACGTTGGTGGGAGGACAAATAAACATTACACACACTTGAACATAGCGTAGTTATTTACTTTCTTACTTTTACTTATGTTCAATGTGTTTTGACGTGTATTTAATAATGTCTTCCATTCTCATGATACGAAGAAGGTTGTTTCAATCTATTTTATCGATCGAGCCATACCGACCGACAACTGTAAACATGACTGGACTCGATTGCAATATTTCTGATTTGGTTCTTAAGTGAACCGAAATCAAGGTGTTACACAGAGTGTCCCCTAAAAGTGAAGTAATGTGCCACCCTGTCAATACAACTATAGATCTAAATATAAATAAACATTACAACATGATATAAAACATTCATTTCATAACATACTAAAGTTACAAGCACAAAACCTTATACATAAATTGGGTCTCGACCAATCTGTTTGCCTTATCTATTATATCATTCTCAGACTCTGTTTCCTTACATACATATATATAAAAGAAAATGTCAATAATATGTGTTACTGGTCCAGAAATAACTGTAACAAATTAACAAATGAGAGTATATACAACTTCTGGTAAAGTCTCACATGGGCATCTACTGGGGAGCCATTGGGTCCCGAACCCAACAACATCGTGAACTGACTGTTCTACTAATGTCTCTCTTAGCATTTCCTCATTTTCTTTTTCTACCTCTTGGGACTACCAGTATATCTTAAGCCCTCTCCTTTCCTCCATATATCTCTTAGCCCTGAACGCAAAGGTCGATTAGTCTCAGAAAATCGCCTTCAATACCCTTTTAACCATATGTCCAAATGTGCATTATACTAAATAATATCCGTAAACCTCCATGTTTCTTTGGGCGTGCAAAAACTCAAAATACGGAGTTACCAAGATCCCTTGGGAATGGAACAACCTTCTCACTAATCCAGAGCCCGTTGTGACTGGCACATGCACCCGCTCATGGTATGCACGAGTCAATTTCACCATCTCATGCCTTACTAAAAACTCGATAAAAATATATATAAGCCTATGAAGGGATTTATATAATAGAACCAAAGGCAACTTGTGGTGAATTTTATTTTTAAAATCAACTCGAGGAATATCATCCTCGAGGGTTATTAATTAGAAAACTATTCGACTAAATGACCTGAGTTAAGTGGAATCCAATAAAACACCACTTAAAAATATATATAGGCCTCGGGATTTATATAATAGGCCCAAAGGCAACTTATGGTGAATCTTATTTTTAAAATCATACTCGATGAATCTCATCGTCGAGGGTTATTAATTAGAAAACTATTCGACTAAATGACCTGAGTTAAGTGGAATCCGATAAAAGACCATTTAACCCGTCCTACAAATAATAAATCAAATCATATAGTCATAAACGAACCTAGTAGAATCTCCAAGTGAGTTCACATGCCTAGGCGACAAGCTCCTACTTCATACCTAGTCATCACAACTAACTACTAACACCCATGCTAGCTAGATAATGCATGAATGCGATGAATAGATACATATAACCACAACCATTCAATAAATAAAAAGAGCAAACACTTCAAGACACATGACATTATAAAATAACTAAGGTCACTGCATAACTTGATCACTCACAAATAGCTACTACTACTACTTCATCAATTTTCAATTCATGCTCATATCTAGCTTCATTTTAATTCCTCATTACTAGTTCATGAACAATCAACCATGTTAACTAAGTTTATATAGTAACACACATCCTCGGTTAGCTATTACCCTGGGGTGTCTAATTCACTGTTCAATTTTCAACTGATGCCCTAATTATCCAAAATATTGGCTAACATCAATTCATATTCAAGACATTAACCGAGTTTAGCAAATAATTACTAATGTATATGAATTCCTCACATTCACTTTCATTATATTTTTATCATCACAACCATATTCTAGTCCATTCAAATAACCCCAACCACATTAATAACCTAGACATATACATTATATAATGAAACAACAGCCTCTACAACAACATGAATCAATCGTAAATTTTAAATCCAAATCTCTCACCCTACTTATACCATTGATAAACTTCATGAGTCACTTATTACATTCATCATCACAATCATCTGATAATCAAATTATCCTAGTCATGGATACTAAACAAAACTTCTCTATTCCTCTAATTTGATGCATCGACATATTATTATCACAACTTAACCATACTATGTTGTCCATGATCATGAAATAAAAATAACCAAATCACATTAGTAACGACGTATACCTAATGCCGATGCTGATGACGGTGACGTTCAAGGGTGCTGTCGGCATGGCTATCACTTAACCAAGGGAAGACTCGGCTAGGGCTGGGCAAGGGTGCGCCGTTGGGACCTAAAGAAGGCACCTAGCTGTGGCAACGATCAGCTGGCAGTGACGGCAGTGGGTTGTTGACGAGGGCTTCATAGGTTCTGTTTGGCGAGGAGCAAGGATGAGGGTGGTTGTGCATGCAGGTAGGGTAGATGAGGGTGAAGGGGAGAGTCTGGCCAGGAGGAGATGACCGACTGGCAGCGACGGCAGCCCTATGTTGATGATTCATAACAAAAACTCTTGAAGTCACTATTTGGTACATTGGAAGTAGCAATAAGGGTATATAATGTCTTTCTATATGTCTCAGTCCATGTTGAAACCTATACGAACTCCTCCCTATCAAAGATTATTACTCTCAATCTAAATTGCTTTTGGTTATGAAACTTTTCAGGAGTGTAGAAGATATTAATAGCATTCAAATACTTAAAGAATCATTCAATTCGGAGTTCTGCACAAGGTTATGTCACTTCAAAGTCACCAGCAACTTCGGCAAGTTAATCAGTAGAACGATTGGTAAAAGATCGATAAAATGATCAAAAGCCAAAAGTACTTAGCCAGTAGGCAAGTAAAGCACTAGTATGTTGCAAGAGATTGGAAAATAATTAGCTAGTGATTAGCAAAATTTGTTTTCTAGACAAAAACTATGGCATATCTCAATTTGGAAAATCATGTCGCCCAAGTTACTTGAAGTTTTGAGCTGAAATTTGGGGGGATGGATAAAGGATATTCTAGAGTATATTAAAAAACAATAATCACGGAATTTTCTACTATGAATTCATGCCAAAAACAAGTTTTTGACTATTAGTGGTGTCAAACCCCTAAAATTAGTTTCGCATCCAATACCTACTAGGATAAGAACAGGTTTATTAGTGGAAATGAGTCATAGATCTTCAACTTTGGTTAACCACTTTTGAAGAGATTACTTAAGCTCGTTAATTTGCACTTTGGGTCGGATCTTTACAGATGATATCACAACTAACCTGATTCCATACTGATTGGTGGGATAGACTGGACATGGGTTAGGCCGTTGGCCATGGGCCAAGTGTAGAAATTCTGACAACAGAATTTCCTAAGGTGAGTGAATTTGTAAGACACCTAAAATGAGTCTCACAACCAATACTTACTAGGGTAGATCCGGTTTATTATTGAAAAGGGACTATAAATCTTCAGCTTCAATTAACCACTTTTGATGTGATGACTTATGTAAAACCTAGCCCGTCGGCTCGAAGTTTTATATTCGATTTGTTGTTGGCTCAACTTGAATAGCACACCTTCGGTCCTGTTCAATTGGTCTGGTGCTAGGAAGATTCCTGTGTACTGGGAGAGTCCAATGTTGAGTTGTTCAGTCTACCGCAATTGCCAAGCTAGTAGCTCATGTTGTTTTGTTCTGTTGAGTTGCTTAGGGTCATGATTGCATGAGTTTTGCGAGGCTCGCTCGCTCGTTTAGCAGCCCTACTCTGATACCATTTGTAACGACCCAATCTAAAGTACAAATTAATTTACCTAAGTCATTTCTTCGAAGTGATTAACCAAAGTTGAAGATCTATAGTTCATTCCCACTAATAAACCAAAGTAGGTATTAGATGTGGCACTAGGTTGATGGCTCTCACATCACCCCTCCTCCTTCTCCCCTTCTCATCCTTCCTATGTTTTCTCCTTCCCTGTGAGTTACGCTTCCTCTCCATCTTCTTTTCATTTTTAGGCATGTGTATGGTGTATTTGCATGTAGATCTCTCCGTTCAAGCACGCAAAACTATTCATCATCATGTTTACTTGTGGAACTTAGTTTAATTTTGCTCGGATCGTGTTTTGGTTGTGATTTGCATATAAAAGTTTTGATTTTCATTTGTTATTGTAATAAAATGCTTTGTCTAGTGTAGAGCTGTGATTTCAACTAATCTACCTAATAATGGTCAAAACCAGAAAAAAAATAAAATTTTATAATTTTTTGGTTGCGTTCGTGTGACATCATTTTGAATGTCAAATTGATTATATAATGAAATTATTAAAATAATAATATTTTAACTTGCATTTGGCTTTAAATGATCACAGTGTAATTAAATTAAATAATAATCAGCATAATTATCTTAATTAACGAGCAATGTAAGAATATTTTAATAATAATATAATCTTCGATTAGATGGCATGGGTTTGGGTTTGACTCAATATCATTCAATTTCTTCAAATCTAAGTTGCTATGGCAAAATTATTGAGGTTACTCTAATTATTATGCTCGACATCTTAAATCACTTTTCATAATTTTAATGAGACCTTAATCTTGATTGGGATGTCAAGTATCTCAGGTTAAATCATGTTAAATGTTCTCGGCATTTCGATATCTCACGTTAGCTAGAGGTACAGGTTGAATCCCAAAATTTATTTCATAATACACATAGATCTCAGTGTCGACTTCTTTATTTATTCTTTTAGAGAATCTATGTAGTTATGATGATGTAATATGTGTGATGTTATGTTGTGTTTATTTTCCTAATCTCCTTGCATGTCATGTCATCTTGCCACATCTAGGATTGTCTTCACATCATTGTACGCATATATCATACAAGATTTAAGTATGGTATGCATTTGCCACAATGTGCCGAGTTGAGCTCACAGAGCTAGGACGTGGAACGCTCTTCATGGGTCTATTAGGACTCCTTTTGCTTGATTTGTTATTTGGCTTTACGTTGTTTTGTTGTTTATGTAATAGGACTTAGTATAGCGATTTTTTGGTCCCACTACCTATGGTCATCTTATCGATTTTTTGGATTAATGACTTCAATATTGAAATCCCTTGATGTGAATTTTAAAAAAATTGAGATCCAACTCAAAAGTCGCTTTAGCGAAATTTTTCACTCTTCCTAAGCCTTATACTTAATTGTATAATTTTTAGATTTTCTATGCATGCATAATAGATGGGAGCGTTATGCCCACCGAGGGGACCCAATCTATACCCACATGTGGTGCTAGGTTTGGCAATTAATATTTATTATGATTCTCAATTATAACACCTATTAGCAGTGTGTATTTGAACAATGCAATGTTGCAGTGATGATCAATTAAGCCCTATATGTCGTAGTAGATACATGTTTCTGTCGACCAGATTTAACTCATGTATGTTAAGTACATGTTACTATTGACTAGATTCTAGCTCATACATATGATTTAGACCCTATTGGCCATCAGTGATTATTATAAGGCCCTATTGTCCGTATTATTATGTTGATGTAGAAGTGTGGTGTTTTGGCTGGAGGGATGCAAGGATCGAGAATGACTCATGGGGAAGTTGACTTATTCTAATGGTGTTTTTTGTGATTGCTCATGATGTTGAGGCCAGTGAACCACGTGGATGTGATGCGAGATAAGTGGGCTAAAAGATGTGATTAATATGTGGGGCCAGTGAGCTATTTTGTAGGTGGTATACCCCGGGGCATGCAAGTTTAACCATTTTCTATAAGAATTCTCCAAGCCTTGGAAACCTGAAACTTAAAATTAAAATAACTCAAGTACGGTAAATTATGTTACTTGTATAGGTATATGGGTATAAAGAGCGAAGAAGAAATATAGGTTAGATGATTTTATTTGTTGTTTTGTTTTGCATGAGAAAGACATGTGAAGACCAAGCAACCCCCCGCTTGAAGAATGTTAAAATGTGTCTTGATTGTCCTAGAAATGTGAAAATATGATGTGAATGTGCTATGAATTGCATGAAATGTGTCTGGAATGATTCTCTTTGATGAAATGAAAATTTTGGAATGTTTTACATTAGTTTTTGTAAATATGAAATATATATATAGGTTGTGAATTTTTTTCCCATGATTGATGCCTCTTTTGTAACTTGAATTAATTTAAAATATTCTATTTGCATAAGCCCAACCTTAAAAATTTGTGTGTGCATTGTGCGTTCATATGTTTTGTCTGTATATTAGAATCCCTTAGACCCTTCGTATTTTGACACCTCGAGTAATTAAGTCTAGCCTTGTCGTTAGCTTTTCATTTTAAATGGACAAAAATTATAGTTTAAGATACTTTGATTCATTCTAAATTGAGGTCTTACAACTTAGACCCATTAGTTTATACTTTGGGTCGAGTCATTACAGATTAGTAAATCGATCAATAGCCAAATGTCATCTGGTAGGGTTATAAATGGTCATCTGATTGACCAATATACCAACCGATCCAAATCAAATGGAACAAAAATGGTAAAAAATTATTTAACCATCTAAAACAACGGTGAAAAACTCAATTTAATAGTTCCGACTTCAAACATAAATGATAATAATAGAAGACTTTGTAAACATTTTACTGATTTCACCAATTTTTATTTAGTCATTTTATGTATAACTACCCATCTCTACTTTTACCATAATCTTAAAATATTTAATTATTAAAGTTTCATTTGAAGAGATTATTCATTTAGATTTTTTACTTAATTATTCCTAATTTATAACATCAGTTTAACACAATTTAAATAGTTACAATATTATTCTTTAGATAATTGCTAGTTTATCATATATATAATTGATCATTGGTTAATCATACAACCGACAACAAAATAATGAAACTCAACTATGGCTGAACCTTTTTAACTTAATTAATGGCTCGGTTATGTTAAAATTTTTAAAACGGTAAATAGTTATGGTGAACATTATTAACCGAGCTATTTACAACTTTATCGTCTTGCACAGTAGTCTACCGTCATAGGATAGTGGGTGAAAACCTCTCCACGCTTTAATAAGTTAATGGACGCTTGTTAGACATCGACTTAAAGGAGTTTGCCCAAGGACCATCGAGATGGATGTTGGGAGATTTAAGTGATACTTATTGGTTATTTGTGTTGCTTAGGCATGCGAGATTTGTGACAGAATTAAATAATGAGAAACAACTTAAGCATTCAAAGAGTCAATACAATAGACTAGGATGTATATATAATCAAACACATACGGCGCAATTCTGGAAAAACGTAATAAGCTGAGATCAAGCAATAAAAGCATAGAAACATATAAAAAACATCAACTAATCAAATGAAGCAAAGTCAAATCATATGTATGAGAAACAGACAAATATCACGATAATAATCTCATCGACTAGGATGCAACACAAACTAGAATAAAAAGGGATGAAGCGATGAAAACCTCACTAATCCAACATCAACAATTTAATGCAATACTAAGTGGTAATGAATGCGTAAATTGACGTGCAGAAAGACATGCAGGTACGAGTTTTGCTGAAAGACACCCTTGAACACCCTTCTACCCATATATGTCAGCCAGCCATTTACAGCTTACGTGTTCCCACTCAAGGATTCGAAGTCTGACGGCTGCCAAAAAAAAGAAAAAATAATAAGATTATTAATAACAATATATGCTCGCTGTTCAAATCGCATATGAATGAATTATAGGTTGACTTTGGAAAGAACGGCTAAAAACGCCGTTATCACCAATCATTTCTTTAGGGCAGCACAGTTTTGACGGTGTAATTCCACTTCTTAGTACATTGATCAGCTCAGCTACGACACTGCCTTCAAGTTCCGCTATCCACAGATAAGCCCCATGAACTTGTGACCAACTCAGTTCTTAGTCACTCAAGTTGGCAACAAAAATCAAAATCATTTCAACGGGCATGGAAAAAATAAAAAGATTGGCACATAAATCTTACAATCCACATAAACCTCAATCCAGAACAAATTTAGCAATTGCAACCAAAGCCAAAGCGCTCCCAAGGAAACAAAGTCTTGGGACAATTTAAGAGGAAACCTCACTACATTTTCACTCCTACCGGGCTTAAAGCAACCAATAAGTCACCTCACACCTGTAATTTATGCAATGAGCAAGCACAGTTCTCTTTCCCGATGTCAGATGCAACGCAAATGCTCCGGATTTCGCCGTTAGGGAACCAGCTTGGGCGTTTTTCAATTAACTCATTCATAAAGTCATCAAGCTTGTCAATTGTTATGTTAGGCATCACTACTACATGAGAAATATTCCCCTGGCAAGCTAGTTGCCACCTGCGCACAAACTCCTCATCTTGTGGACGCTCAAAGACTACAGTGCTGCTGAGCTCATTAAGCATTGCACCAATGCCTGCATCCTTAAGCCTATCTTTCAGATAATGGGCATTTCTCAGACACTTCTGAACCTCCTTTTGGAACCCTTTGTAACCCTTCCGGTTAAGGGTATACCACAAAAAAATTGGTGCATGCCCATTTCGGCTGCCCATTATGGTTGCATCCGTTGAAGCAAGATACTCCACATTTCTTGACAGAACATTAATGTGTTCCAATCTTGTTATCTGTACACCACATGGCATTGGACATCCCACAAATTTGTGGCCAGAAACGCTAACACTCCCAATAGGTTTTTTAAATGTGACTTTAGGTGCCTGTAAATAAACCCATAAAGCAATTGTCAGAGCTTTCATAATAAAGATATAAGAAAGAACTAAGAAAAGTAACATTGGTCACTTATAAGTCACTTCTCCAGCTGCTTGATATGGTGAATAAGATTACTTGAGGAGTGAATTACACCAAGGACTAAATGCAAAGATAATGTTAGGCTACACATTAGGGAGGAGACATTTACAAGTTGAATGTCAGTGTCTACCAGTTTCCAGGAATGAAATAATAATACCTCGTCCTATCCTATACAAGTGACCCTTGCTGCCTCCTCTAGATTGGAAGACATAATAAGTGATGAGACACCACATGCACATAGAAAATTTGGTCAGAACAAAAAAAACTCAATACTTACACATTTGACAAAAGGCATCATAAGCCCAAACAAAGCTCCATCACAGTGAATGTAAAATCTATCATGAGAAAACCCATTATCTTCAAGAGTTTTTATGACCAGATCAAGATCATCTACAGCACCTTTCACAGTTGTCCCTGCATGACACAATGATCATGCTGAATGATACTTTTCAACACATTGAAGACCAGAACCTGTAATAAACGAGAAGTAAGCTCACCAATGTTTACATTGATGATGGCTGGCTTGTCTTTGTTTTGAAGAAGCTTGGTCTTGAAATCTTCACAGTCGATCTCGCCAGAGTTGAGAGCATCAATTTTTATGCAGTCCATCCTGTACATTCGAGCTGCTTTAAAGACAGAGTAGTGAGACTCTCGTGACGCATATAAAATTCCATCTGGAAAGACTTCCCTCCTGTAGCAAATGAACATTTTTATTAGTAACATAATTAAACATATACTACAGCGTCATATAAAATATATACACATGAAACATCAATTCACTATACACACATGGCAATTCAAAATATTGGCAAGTCCTGCTCAGACAGGAGCTCTTGGAGTTGGTTTCTAGATAATATTCAATGTTTATGACAAGTGAAAATCAACACTAATCAACTCGCCAATTTGAGCTAATAAAGCACCCAATGAAATGAAAGAAAAAGGAACAGTATGATCCTCCGATGCCATAAGTATAATCCAATTAGTTTGATGTTTAAAGCTCCTTTCGTGTATATATCAGTTATACTCATGGGGAACAACACTAGAAGACAACATATTTGTCGGAATAGCCATAGACAAGGTTGTAACTGAAATCTCATCAAATGGCCCCAGCAATATCTCGAGCACAAAGCTTCAAATTTTATTCAATGCCAACAAAACTATGTAACTCAAGGTCTACAATAATTATTCATAGACTCATGAGACAAGCAAACCAAGTAATCTACAAAAGGCAAACTATCAAATAGAAGATATTTTATACAAAGAGATTAAGAAAATAAACATAATAACAATAGAAAGGCACAAATTAAGTAAATCAACCTAAATTAAAACTTCTTAATGTATTTTCAAAAAATATAAATATTCCATGTTTGGCTTGCATCCGATACAACTTGCAAGTTCACTGACCAAGTCAACAAAATTAATAAGGTAAAGGATTCAGAGAAAAGAGAAGAGAAAGACAAGGAAAACTTGAAAGTCAATGAGTTACGGAAAACCACCAAATACATTCCTATGGTTAGACCTTCACACTTGCAACCAGATATTGGCCATCGGTAGAGCCTGGATTTCATCTATGAAATGATGTAAACCTGCATGTAACTATAGAGCGGAGTTTCTACAATCATAGACCAGTCATTAATAAAGTTTTAGTCAAGCTTTCTCAATGCAACTTAGTGTAGGAAAAACAGCTTGATTCAAATTAAGGGGGTATCAGATTTGATATCAGAAACATCGGTATGTCAAAGATAATTGCTTACCCAACCAGAATTCCATGCAAATTTCCTTCAGTACCACAATTGGTGATATATCCCCAGTAGTTGTTTTCCTCTAATTCCCAAAGGCGAGCAAACCAATCAAGAACTCCAACTTCAAACTGTCTGGAGTGTACACCATAATTACTCTCAATGAAAGGATCACCAAGGTTGTTGATAGAAAAATGTTGCAATTGTGCCAATGCACCATAGTCAAAGTCCAGATTATACGGATAACCTGCATTTGTAGAAACACATTAAGCAGATAGCTCATCCAGTCATCTATAGTGGGCAATACAGATTAGATTTTTATGGAGAAAAGGACAAGCAATTTAAAAGATAAGGTTTTAAAAGATCCATATGAAAAAAAAGGCAGATATTACTCCAAAAGCAATCATACTTTTCCATCTTCAAATGGCCATATGCAACACACAAGAATCACAACATAGATCCAAACTAAAGAATCAAATGTAATTATGATTATTTTAGTGGGTTAAGATAACTCTGAGCCCCTCAGATCTAATATTTCCAGAATAAAACAATAGTATAGCACAGGTCACATCCTTTTCTGATCGAATTTAGAGCCACGGGTATTGAAGACCAGCAAGCTTGATTTATGACAAGAGGAACTTAAGTGAGGATTGGTACACGCCAAATCATGTAGTAAACAACCCACATTAAAATACAAAACTGAACAATGCAGCCATTACCGCTAGCGTATCTTCATTTAGCGCCACAATAAATAAACAAATATATATATATATATATATATATATATAATTTTTTAAAAATTAAAGAAAGTCAATATTCTCCATCAACGTAAAATATCTCTTTGTCAATTCTTTCTGCTTCTTAAAGTTTAACCTATTACTTTGTAACGCCTTACAAGCACCAAAAGCCTACGATAAAGTTGTTCACCGGAGAATAATACTAGTAGATCCCAGAAAAGATTCCAGGACATTGTGCCTTCTTCTAAAGTGAGCTCATGATCACTCGGCCACGCAGGCTACTGTGTGAGCAGTCTAACAATTACACAAAAACAAGCATTCAACAAGAAGATATCATATACTATTCAACAACAGTATAACAGGACACCAAATAGGAAGTGAATCCTGGGCTATCTACAACCATCGATCACGTCAAATCTCTTGATGTATATACCCGAGTTATTTAGGCTAGAGTCAGCATTCAACAAGAAGAAGAGAGCATAAAGTATTATAACCTATGTAGGGAGAAAAATCAAAAGTGACCACTTTCATCGAAACTAAGAGACAACAAACGATCAAAAACGATCATCATTGCCCAAAAGGCGAGAGGAAAGAAAGAAAGAAATAAAGATACCCAAATGGTGCTTCGTCCTCTCAACCAAGCTCTTCCGGTACCTGGCGAGGACACTCGCCATGTACGCCTCGCGGTCGCCGGTAACCTCATCGTCGGCCTCGGGCTCCGCCACGGCCAACGACATGGTGTGCACATTCCTCCCCAGCACGATCTCCCTGGCCTCCAACCCGACCCCGTCCCCGGCCCCGCCATTCTCCACCACCGGTCCGAACTCCTCCGGCAGCGGCTCGGCCTTGCCGTCCAGGACCACACCGCCGTCGCCGCCATAGACCAGATCGATGCTTCCCCCCATTTGGAGGTTGGATCGGAGCAGGTAGAGCGGATCTGGGAGGCGGGAAGGGCGAGGGGGAGCCGACAGAGAAGAGACGTAGGGAAGCAGGGCTGTGATATTTCTTTGCAAAAAAGCTCCTGCGCTTGGTCTTACCGGGTAATTTGTGCTAACGCCAATCGCGTGCCTCCCCCTGGGGCAACCCAATGGGAAACCATCCTCCGTCATAATTTCAGTCCGTCCAAAAGTACTACAGTTTAAATTCATTAAATTAAATAAATTAATCAAATTTAATGTAGAAAAAAATGGACAAATTTTTCAACATTAATCGTATTTTTTTCAGACAGCAACTATTTAGATTATTTCGTTTCGGCCATCAATAATTTTTCGAGACGTTCTCACATACATGGTTAATAAAATAAAATAATTCAAGAATAAACTCCCGTGAAAATGAGACGAGCACTTATAAGTAACCTCTGTGGGAGAACAAAACTCGGGTGGAGATCGGATAACCATCCACGTGTAGCGTTTTTATCACGAGCCTTTTTCCTACGTACAGCCTTCTCGCTCGCTGCCTCCTCCTTCGGCTTTATTCCCAAACGCGCTCGCCTTTTTCTCTCCACTCGTCTTCTTTCTTCCTGCCCCTAAAGATTTGATTTTGTGAGATTGATAAATTTATGGGAAATATATGCCAAAATCAAAAGGCTGCGTATACATACTTTGACATGCATGAACGAAGGCCACACAGCGTCCATCTTTTAGGTGATAGATTCCTGGTAATGTTATTCTATTATAATTGACGGCTGATTTAATTTTGACTAAGGGACTGCTTGTTTGGCATTAAAATAGCGTAAATAAAAAAAAATTAATATGAAATAGAAATGTAACAAGATATATTAATATAAAATTTTTAAAAAAATTTCTTATATATTTGAATAGTAGAAAAAGAAGATGAAAATTAGATCTTCTTTCTCACGTGCATGTTCTTTAATTATTTTTGTTTTGATAAAAAAGTATTACTTTATAAAATTTTAACATATACTTACTTTGGCTGAAATTCAAATTTTTTTAATTAAATTACAAGACATCCAATTACCTTAAAATTCATTTTTTCATACAATTTCAAAGCAACCAAACAAACCCAATGTCTTTCAATTGAGGTTTGTCTTCTTCCTTGTCCACTAGGGTTTGTCTTTCAATTGAGGTTCCTCCTTCTTTAGAAATGAAACAGTTGCTTGATCATCTGAAGTATGTTTTCTTTAGCGGATCTTCCACTTTTCCAATTATAATTTCATTTTTTCTGACTTCCCTTCAAGAGGAAAAATTGCTTAAAGTTCTTAGAGAATATCATAGCTGACATCAAAGGAATTTATTCTACCTATTGCATGCATAAAATCTTGTTAGAAGATGGTCGTTAACCTTAGGTGGAACATCAATGCCATCTAAACCTAATCATGAAAAATGTGGTTAAACAAGAAATCATTAATTGGTTAGATTCACGCATTATATATCCTATTTTTGATAGTCAATGGGTAAGTCAGTGTTTTCTTAAGACGGGTGGCATGACAGTTGTGACTAATTGGGGAAATGAACTAATTCCTACTAAGATTGTGATGGGGTAGAAAGTATGCATGAATTATAGAAAATTAAAGGCCACTAGGAAAGATCACTTCCCTTTGTCATTTGTGGATCAAATGTTAGATAGATTAGCAAGAAAGAAATTTTATTATTTTCTAGATAGTTATTCGGGTTACAAACAGATTGTGATTGATCTTTAGGATCCAAAGAAGACTACATTGTTGGAAAAATGTAACAAAGTAGAGGTTGGTATTTGGACACGTGATTGAAGAAGGCAAACCAAAAATTATATGCACCAAAGAACTCGTTAGTCTTGAATCCAAGGTACATCATTGCATTTTCTTCAATATAAGATTACCGCCCTCTACACTAGAACATTCTTTGGTAACTCACATCCAAGATACAATTGATTCTTCTCATTGAGAATGCAGCAATAAGGAAAGTCTTCAATCTAGCAACAAGGAGAGTCTTCAATCTCTTGCCATGTCATAGGATCAAACCAAAACTTCACTTCAAAATCAAGTTTTTCTTCTAAAAACTCAATAAAAATCACCAGAGATAGAGTGGAGAGAAGGAGACTCAAAAAGCACGTAAAGCTCTTTTTTCCTTTGAGAATGAGGGCTTATAAAGGAAAAACGATGAAAGGAGGTGACCCAGCCCAAATGGGAGCAACCCATTGTGTGCCAACGCCTAAGCACTAGCATCCAGCAAACCCAGACACTTATAGTGCTCAAGCACTAGGTTTAAAAACACCAAACCCAATAATCCCCACCTGTTTTTAAAACCAAAAAATCTAATAATTTAAGAAAAGAATGATCATGTGTAATTTTATTTCTGAATAAGTGACTTTCAATTTGAACTTGCCCTTAGTTTGATATAAGTCATCTTAACAAGTTTAAGTAAACTAAGCCTTTGAACTTCATACCCTAAAGTCAAAACTTTGATATATCTAACAAAAAGTCACAATTGTGATAGAAATTGAAGGATCGGGGCAGTGTTATTCTAGCCATGCTATTAAGTATCTTATTTTCATGAATGCTTGTCGTCTAGAAGATTAACCATAACTACATCAATAATTGGTCTCATTATTACATTCATATACATAAGAGTCCCCAAGCATATTCTATAAGTCAATATGTTGTCTAAATAGACCTTAACTCTTATTAAAATAATTAAGTCAACCTACTTGCAATTTTGAGCACTCTCATCATAGGAATGATTTCTATAAAGTAAATTTATATTGTTCATCTCATCACCCATTAGCTTTTTGTACCCATTGAATCTATACATGGGATCTTCATTTGTTAGATTAGGTTGCCACCAACTGTGATTACATATTGGCTTTAAACTCATTCTCATCAATGACTTATGGATTCTTGAGATAATCCCTTAGAGAAAACTAATCAGTTATAATTTTTTGTAAATTTTACACATTTTGAATTTATACTTGCTAGATTTAATTATCTTCCTTAAAATTAATATTGTGATGTTTAGTGCACTTTAACATATTAGATCTTCAAAATCTCATTATCATGATTTTCTCAATAGCATAAATTGGCTTCTCAAGAAAGGGATGATTGTTACTCCCTAAGCCCTTGCTAATCTCAACTAAATACATCTATTATGCAATCATGCCTTCACATTAGACATATTCATCAAAATTTGACAAATTATATGTTGTCATCCCCACCACACAAAATATTTAAAAACTAATATGTAATTCATTTTATCAATATTTGAAATTCTTTAGAATTATCGTACTCCTCAAGCATTTATATTGTGTTTCTCATGACGAAACCAACCGTTCAACTATCATTCAGATATTACAAAATCTCTCAAGTATCCTCCAATGAGTAATTCCCCACAATTTTCTAAGTATAAAACTAAGATTAAATGAGTTACACTTTATTGCTTTTAAACTTGAGTCATTAGTAGTTGTTGTCCACAATAAGGCAAATATAAATGCAATGTTCCAAGATGTAATAGTTATTCTCAAATTCAATATCATATTTATAAGATTAAGATCTCCCCTCATTAAACACTCTTAAAGACTTTTATTCTTAAAAAAATTGAATTTTACCATAAAATATTTATATATTATCCTTACCATAGAATAGTACCCCATATGAATCCTTGGACTACATCCAATAAGGTATATATTGGAATTATAAAAATCTCATATATTTAATTTATCAAAATCTCAAACATTTCATACCAATGTTTGTGCTAAGATAAAGAATAGATTAATACAACTTATTCTTTAAGTTTGTATGTCAAAGTCCATCTAATAGTATTATATAAATCTCCTCTTTTTAGTATTTCACAAAGAATTTATATTTCATCATCTATATACTGGATGACGAGATTGTATAAATATCTTAGTGCATAGCACATAGACTAAAACAATTTTACACACATAAAATAAGCTTGAAAGTTGATTTAGCACTCCTTATAACCAAATATTTACTCCAGTTGTCTAGATTGTTATGCATACATTCATCAATATTTAACTTCTCTTAAATGCTTACTTACACCTGTTGGGTTTATCCCACATCAATTGTAGAAGGTATTGGTGTATTGTATATATGCTAATGAGAAAGTCATATTCCTTTAGTTAACTTTTAGATTAAGAAAGGTCCGTAACACCCATTGCAAGTCCATTTGGGGCTATGACACCTATTGCAAGTCCCTTTTGAGAGCCCAAAGGGGCCCAACAATGGTATCGAAGTTTGGTTGGGGGCCCAAGGGCCTAAGTGGTATCAGAGCCAAGTTGCAATCTTAAGAGATTTGGTGTTTGCCTACACCAATTGTGGATGCTTCCTTCATGGGTTCCACCTGATTTGAAGGGAGTTTGTCATGTGGGTGTCCTCTAATTTAAAGGAAGTTTGTTAAATGATGATGGTTTCATGGATGCCCGATGTCTGAAAGGGAGAATGATGATGGTTTCAGGGATGCCCGATGTGTGAAAGTGAGTTGTTGGATATATCCAACATCAGTGAGTTAAGGGAGTTGTTGGATATATCCAACATCAGTGAGTTGTATATAGGCTAATGGGAAAATTGGATTTATCCAACATCAGTAAGTTATATATAGGCTAATGAGAAAACCTTATTCTTTGAGTTAATTTTTGGATTAAGAGAAACCTGTGACACCTATTGCAAGTCTTTTTGGGGGTTCAAAAGGGCCCAACATTGGTATCAGAGCTTGGTTGGTGCCCAAAGGGCCTAAGAACTCCTCATGGAATTATTGACAATAATGTCAACCAAAAACCACAATCCACATGTAAGTATTTGGTGAACACATTATTATTAAAGCTCCACCACAGTGACGTTTTACTAGACAATGTTGTTTCATAATAGTTGTTATTAGATCATCTTCATCTAAGAAAGTAAACTGATTCTATACCGTAGTTCTTCACAACTAATTGTTTGCTTCTTCTTAAACTTGTAAAATTTGCTGGACTTTATCTCAACCATTTTTTAACTCGAATGATTCAATAATCATCAATTCTATCTCAAATAATGAAACATACTTAAAAGAAGCTTGAATCACGTTCTTAGTATGATGATTAAATATAAAATTTGCCTATAAGACAACTTTCAAATTTTTCAACATATTATAGGCAATCAAATTAAGATCCACAAGAAATTTATATGTTTGATGTATAAGCATTAAGCAACTCAGTCTAAACTTCATAAACGACCCTCCGATTTAATTCTTTAAGTTTACAATTAAATGGTGTTCTAACCATGTCAAACTTCATCATACCTTTAGAGTTTTAGGTTTTACACCATTTATATCTTGTATGATATCAAATCACATTTCTTATAAATAAACTCACCATATTTACTAAATATTAGAAGACAACTTCAATAAACACAACAATTTTTTTTTACTATCCATATGGATTTGTGAAATATGTCTTATCTTTAAGAGTTTATTATTTGCTATGCAAAACAAATTAAACTACAGAAAATATGGTCCACCCACATCAAACAATCTTAATGTCATGATTAAGTTTATTCTCAAATTTCGGTTGTAACTTTGAAAAATCACTTTAGTTTTACTTTTGGTTAGTAATCAATAG
>JAVDBV010051008.1:0-10110 GCA_032619315.1 Piper longum
AAGCGGAGTTTGTTGTGAAGAGGGTTCAGGTGAGGGGGTTTCAGGTGGAGAAGTGCCAGGCCTCTCTTTGCCTTCTCTGGCAGGGGAGGGAGCTTGTTTCTGTGTCGGCATGGAGATGTTGATACATGGTGACTTGAAGGTGCACTCTTAACTTCGATAATTACTACTTACAGCTTTTAATGTTGGGAATTTGTATTATGGATGTGGATATTTATTGGTGATCTGGTTCATGGCTTCATGTTGATATCTATGTCAGTCAGTGTCTGGTATGGTCAAACGGTGGAGGGTTTAAGAAGATGTAATTCTCAATGTTAATTGTGTGTGATTTCTCCTGTTTAGAACTTCGATCGGTTATTGTACTTGTATTTCTGGGCAAGATCTTGTTTTCTGCAAAGAAGATGGAGGATTCTAGTCTGTAATTTATTTTGATCAAAAGAATACACGTTGCCTCCCTTAATGTCCTTAATTTGTCGATGTGGTCTTGGACCTTGCTGCTTGATCCAGAATTGTTATTGTCTACTGTTTGTGCATGTCTGACCTTGCTGCTTGATCCAGAATTGTTATTGTCTATTGTTTGTGCTTGGCTTCGGTTGGATTGTATTTGTTTTATATTTTCTGGTTGCATTTGAGATATGCTTGGTGTAAATTGCAAGTTCATGTTCTTCTCTACGAATCAGCTATTTATCAACAGCCAATAGCTATTTTTTTGGAACTATCAGTCGGAAATTTGATTAGAAGTGCTCTTCATTCTTGTTGGTGTAGACTTACTAATCAGTTATCGATCAGCCAACCATTACTAGAATTTGATGACGTGATGCATGATGAATTTCCTTTTGTTTATATAATATACTACTATTGTATGGCATCTTTAAAGTTGCAATAATATATCCTTCAAAAAAAAGTTGCAATAACATTTGTTCTTCAAGTACATCTGTTCCTCCTACCGTAAAACTCCATAAAGTCACCACTCTTCATTCCTTTAATTCCTCTGGTCCATTTGATTTCATCTGGTTTTAGTTTGAAACATTAGCTGTCATATCATGCAATATTTTTTTGAAGCTACCTGTGAATACAAGAATGCTATTGGCAATAGCATGTGACATAGTCATCCATTCTATGTGAATTATTTGGAGAGTGTTAATTGATTATGGCATGTTGATAAAGGCTATTCGATTATTCCTTGTGATGTAATAATGTCAAGGTGATTCTATGCAGATACTTGTTAAATTCTTATGTTCCAGGTTCTTCTGGTTATCTGCTTAATTTTGCAGTGTATAAGTTTACTGGTTAATTTTCCTATTAAGTGATGCTACTTCAAGCTATGAAATTCTGGCTTGTTTTTTAGGTCTATGCTTTTATCTCCAAGAATATGTTGAAGCATCATTTTGTTGCTTGCTTTAGACTGTTCTTATAAACCACATTGATATTGAGCATGCGTGACAGCTAAAGGTTGTGATTTGGTTCCTAGCATATGGAAGTTTGAGAGCAAATGTCTGGTATTTGTTTTGGATTTTTTTTTTCTTACACCAACTGACTAATGTGACAACTAGATATCCTCAAGCTCTAAGGAGCTGTGTAAGAGACTATAAAAGTTTCTTGCTTGCAAACATGCCAATTCCCTATTGAATATGATCAGTTTTCAAAATCTTATTGCATGCTAAATAAAATTTCTCAGTATCCGGAGCATTGAACCAGAAGCTTATGTGTTTTGATTTCTGACTTCAAACGCGTTGTTATGATTCTGCTTTCGTTGTCTAACATAAACATTAGCCATCACCATCTTTCTCAGATTATCTGGACCTTGTTCTTTTTAATTTTTTTCCCTTGGTTTACATAAACAAATGCTACTCCTCTAATCACCTCACATGGCCCTGTCAAATGTTGGACCGAAATTTTCATTCTTCAATCATATTGTCTGTTGTCTCCCTGTTGGACCTTTCCATCAATATTTTAGAGTCCTCATTTTCTTATGCCTCAGAGCTTCTCTTCTTTATTCTCCAAAACACAAAAAACCAGCAGATGAAATGAACAAAAACCCGTTTTGTTTTTCTATTCCTAGTGGTGATGGTAGTCAATTCGTTCACAACTTTTAAGTGCAAGCTTGCAAACCACTAGACTGCACGCCGACAGGTTCAGATGCATAAGCTTATCTCATTCTTGTGTTGCAACTCTCCACATCCTTATTTTAACTCTGCAATTTTTCATATGAATTTAAATCTGAGTGACCGCATGTTTATTGGGAATGAAATCTATAATTCCTGCAGAGAGCCTTGATGGGGGTGGAAAATGCTGCATTCCTTTGTTTTTATAACGAGCCTTGTGCAGGTACTGTCTTTGTATTGTTAAGGTAACCCATACTTTATTGGAGTTTCATCTGGGGAAAGATACTGGTGGCAGATATTGTAGTACACAAAACCCATAAAAAAAGTTGTTTGCTTGTGTGTTTTATAAGGTGCTGTGGACCACATGGTTTGAAAGCTTTTGAAGGTGACTGCTCAAGGGCATTCTTTCTTTTTTCCCTTTACTATTAATTTGAATTCGTTTTCTGAACCTGTTTGTCTCATTACCAAACTTGCGTTTATGAAATAATGGACCACCAACCTCAATACAAACAACCAATCAAACATGGGGAAGCCAAGACATTTTCTGGGCAATGCTTCAATAGCTGTTCTTGGAACATATCCGTCAATGATAGACGACAATGTGGAGCACAATTTTTTAACATAAGGATCACATTTTTTTTTTTAACTTTACTGTTGTGCTGAGAAAAGTCGTAGATGCACAATGATTTATTGTCCAAAACAGAGGTCGTAGGATAATGGTCGTCCGCATATGGACGAAAACTGCCCATGCAAAAGTTGACGACGTGTCTCACTGGTTCCACAATTTGTCACATATTTGAAGAGCGTTTTTTCAGGTGCTAGCACCCATATTTTCCCTTCTATTTAGAGTTTTAAATGGTCTGATTTACCAATTGATCTAAATTTAATGAAATAAAAATGATGAAAATTTTATTTAACAGTATAAAAAATGATGAAAATTTTAATTAATTTAACCAATGAATTTAAATATAAATGATACTGATAGAAGGTTTTACTAACCATTTTACCTATTTAGACGATTTTTATTTAATATTTTTATATATACCCATAAAACTCATATTTACATCAACTTTAATTTTAAAATATTTAAGTATTAAAATTTTCTTTCAATGAAATTATCAATTAAATTTTTTTATTTACTTATTGTCTAGTTTAAAGCATACTTTATCATAATTTAGCTGGCTAAATATTTTATAATTTGTAAGTGAAAAATTAATTTATGATATTTAAAATAATAAAAATTTAATCATTTGTTTACCATTTTACCGACGACAAAACAATGAAAACTCGATTATAACATGCACTTTTGAACTTGGTTAATAGCCCGATTGCAGTAATATTTAAAAAACGGTAAAGGTTATGATAAAGTAATTAACTGAACCATTTACAGCCCTATATCTAACGATACAAGTACCCTATCAACTACGAGCTAAATAGCAATTTGACCCATTGTCATTTACTACTGTATATATTATATTGTTTATTGTATAGGACTGTTTATATCATATTGTTTAGTGTATTAATATAATGAGATATATATTTAGGTAATGATATTAATTTTTTCCGAGAAGATTATGATTAAAGGGTGGACTGTTGCACTCTTTATTATTCAAGCGTCGTTTTATCATATTTATGATTCAAAGGTATTTCGTACATAATGGCTTAACCATCCCTGAATTTAGTCCTTTGATCATAAATATTGAACCATACAATTTTAATAGTAATTTCTTTAGTTTTTCCCTATTGTTGTTAATAAATTTGACAGTTGTTAATAATCATCATGTATTGGGTGCACTAAGTTAACATTATGGAGTGTATAGGATGGGATATCCAATGTCTCCAAATGTGATAAGTATCTTATTTATTATATCTAATCCAAATGGGTTTCGGATCGGATTTGCAAATTACTTTACAAATATATAATATATTAAAAAAATTTAAATTGGATATGAATTTAGAGTAATCCAATTCGTGTCTAATCTCAATAAATAATATTTTATAAAATTATACTTTAAAGTGTTTAAAATAGTATTTTTTTGATTATTTTCTCTAATTTTATATTATTTAATTTATTTTATTCTTTCATACTAGATGAGTGGGTTGGGCATGTTGGGTTCATACATAAATATAACAAATAAATCGGATATAACTCTAACTTCCACGATGCAGCAGAAAAAGTTGGAGCTGAGGGAGATCATAATCATATCATCAGCCTTTCTTTCATCTGTTATGATTTTGGGGTTCAAAGCATCAAAGATGGAAATGATGAAAATGGGTACCTGGTACTCTTAAAAGAAAAGACAGAACAAGCATAAGGCATTATGATTGTGCAGTGGAGGGTTCACTTTCAAGGACATCCTTCCCATTTTCTCTTAAGAAAGCTACAGCTTGTACTATTTCAATGTGAAGTGGGAGGGGACCTTACAATTACAGTCCAGAACCTATATATTGTTCGCCAGGTAGATTTAAATAGCAGGTCCCCTCTTCTTTTATCTTATCCTAAGATAATTATATTTTAATCCCTCCCAGTATATTTTTGTACTTATAAAAAAAGGAAAAAATATCATAAATAACCAAATTTTAATATTTTCTATCACAAATAATCAAAAATTCAAATTTGTATCAGATATAACTAAATCTCAAATTTTTATTTCACTTATACTTAATTCATATATTTTAATAATGTTTTACTATTAATATTTATTTTATTAGCATAAATACCCTTAATCTTATTTTAAATTTTTTCAAACATATTTTTAAATGTTTAATAATTAATGTTATTTCATTTTTTTTAAAAAAATCATAATAAAAATATGTTGGATAAAAAAAACATTTTAATTTTTAATAAAATGTGGCAATTTCAAATTAAAGTCTGGAACATCTTAAAAAATATATTTTTTATTTTATTTTTTATTTTTGATGGCCTAAAGTTTAATTTTATTTTTAATTGTTCAAATTTCAATAAAAAGTATTTTTTGCATTTTTAGCTCATCAATAATATAGTTTTATATTCTATTTAATATTTATTATTTAATTTTTTTTATTTTTATATAAATTTTAAAAATATATATAAATTTTATCTATTATATATTTTGGTATTAGTAAAAATAAATCTTATAGGTATTTTTGTCATTATTTTAAAAATGATAAAATTTAATCATAATTGATATAAATTTTTTTAAAATATCTATTTTTAATATAATTTTGTAAACATGATTATTTTTGATTTTTTTAAAACATAGTTATTTATGATATTTTCCCAAAAAAAAAAAAAAAAAAAGAGGGAGTGGCGGTTAGGTAACGCGGAGACAGCACTTATATGCTATGAGCTAGTAAAAAAATACTTGCTGAAAACATTGTTAGGTTCAAATGCAATCAACTTAATTTACTCGAGCTGATCAATCCGACAAAGTCTGCCACCTTAAAAGCAGGAACGAAAGGGGATTAAAAGGCTCTTGGTGCGCTTTCTTTCTCCTGAAAATGAGTTCCACGTAAAGTAAATCATTATGAACTTCTTTTAAGTTTCAACTTCTTCAAAACAAAAAAAAAAAAAAAACTGTTTCCATTGGAAAAAAAAAGGAATTGAGCCGAGCTTTTATTGGCAGTTTAATCAGGGATACGCCCATAGGGTGATGAGTCTCACCCATGTAATGAATCATTACTTATCTTATTTGTTAGGATAGGTTCACGAGTTACAAACTCAGTTCTTTAACTCTTATCTTAATAATTGAAATAAATATGAGTTGTAAAGTCATTTAAAATTCATAATAGTTGATGTTTATAAATTGGACATCAAATGAGACTAATAGGAATTTACAGTAAGGTCTTACAATCAAGTTGGCTGTAAGAGCTAATCAACATTTAAGAAATCATCCCTTAATTAATATCTATGATGAAAATTTTGAAATTTTGATAATAAATTTATCTTATTACCAATGCATGTTTAGATGCTGATGGCCTTAAGACTTTATAACAGAATTTTACTCTAAATGAGGCTGCCTAGGTACTCCTAAATAATTTTGACCCTTGTATACTCTCAAGCACTTTTGAATCCTTTGGGTGAATTAGAGTTGGAAATTTAGGTTGTGAATTGAGGATTCTTTTTAATATTCTGATTGAACTCCGATCTATGAGGTGACGACCAACCGAGTTTCAAGTCGATCCAATTCCGCTGCATGGTGCACTCTCTTATTCTAGATTTCTAAATTGAACACCTTTATTTCCTGATGGGTTTATATCGGATAATGACATACATCCTACCTATCCAACTTTATATTTAAGAATATTAAATCTATTTATTTTTATATTGGTATCTAATTCAAATCTGCCATTCTAAATCCAATTTGACTCAATAAAACAGATAAATAATATAAAATTTACAATGAAATGTAGGAAACAATAATAATTTTTTAAATATTTAAAAATATACTTTTAAATATATCATATTTGGATCATATCCTAGTTAGATCACTCCAAACCCATATAGCACCCATTAGGATGTATAAAAGTATACTGGAGTAATCATGCATGCAATCTGAAGCAGCTGGGAAGTGTCGATGACTCAAACACAGACTACATGACAAGACTACATTGCATCACAATCTATAGCTTGGGCCCTTCGGGCCCCAAAAGAAACTTGGAACAGGTTTATGAGCCTCTCTTAATTTAAAAGTTAGTTTAAAAATTAAGACATTTCCATTAGCTTATATACAAGTCAGTTGCCTCTAAATGAGATGTGCATTAGCTATATACAAGTCACCGGTTGCCTCCAAATGAGATGTGAGATTAACCTAACAATTCTTCCCTTTACACATCACAACACCCGAATCATCTCCCCCACATGTCTTGGTGAGGTTCCAAATAACACCAATTTGGGCTAACTTTGGACTGACCGACAAATCGGGAGACACAAATTCGGACTATTGGCTCTCTAATATTACTTGTTGGGCCCTTCGGGCCTCAAAAGTGACTTGTAACAAGTTCATAAGCATCTCTTAATCTAAAAGCTAGCTTAAGAATTAAGACATTCCCATTAGCCTATATATAAGTCGTCGGTTGCCTTTAAATAGGATGTGAGATTAACCCAACACTTTAATGTCACGAAAGTTACTAATGGGGCATAAGCCAAACAATCTACACTTGGGCCAATTTGGCTTGACATGGTTAGTAGGACCACTTTGGATTGAATTAGTTGATAGAGTTGTTTGTGATCCAACGCAAGGATTGTACCATAAAATCTGATGTGCACCCGCAAGAGGGGGGTAGAAGAAGCCAAACACCATGCTTATATGCTTATCTTGCCATGCGAAACATATTGTGATGTATGATGCGTCAAAGCAAAAAGAAAGTGGTGGATAGGCGATAAGGAGGAAGGAAGAATCCGTTGTTTCTACGTGCCAACTGGTTTCTTTTTGCTTTTTTACATCAGAAACAAATTTCTTACCATGACATCATGAATAGTTTAACTTGTTTGAAATTTGTTCAGAAAGCCTAAATTCACGGCCTTGGATCAATTTTTTCCTCCCCTATCTTGTCTTTTGGTGGTGTTTATTCATATTTTCCAATCATCCTATTCTTGACTATTAGACCTTTGGCTCCCATAGAGTTTGTGAAAAAAATAAAGTTTGCTTCCCTTCTCACTGCGTGAAAACCAAGGCTGCTGGTGCTGGTGTTTTGGATTGTTGGGCTGTTGGAGAGTGGAGTCTAGAGAAGCCCATGTGGGGATGACCCATCAAATCTCTAATAATGGTTTGTTTGATTTTACAACTGGGCTAAAAGAGCTCGCCCATCGTGCTGAGGATCTTATAACAATGAATTGATTGATCGAGAGACAAAAAAATTTACGTCTAAATGACACCACAAAATAATCACGATTCATGATTACCTTACATAGAAACATAGGGTTGAGCAATGGTCGATTTGGAAACAAAGCAAACCGAACTACCAAACTAGTTGAACCGAACTTAACCCTATCTTTCCCCAAATCGAACCAAAATTGCCGGAAAAACTTTAGTTGGTCTGGTTCGTTTCCAAAAAACCAAAATTATAATAAACATATTAAAATTAATTATAGTTTTGGTCGTAAATCGAATGTAAACATGATTTAACCATCATAATCATATTAAAAACCATTTTATACAAAAATATTATATTAAACATGTCAAATATATAATAAATAAATTAAAACAAACTAATGATAAACTACATAAAATATGAATATTATGATTTTTTAAAAAAATTGGTTTTTTCAGTTATTTTTGGTTCAGTTTGGTTCCGAACCAAATTATCTTATATTTTGTTATGTTGCCCAATATTAAAATTAACCCAAAATAATTTTTTTTGAAACCGAACTGAACCAATAATTTTGGTTTGATTTGGTTAGTTAGTTGGTTTTAACCGAAGTATGCTCACCAGTGAGGAAACCTATATGCACTCCCATAAGCCAAAGATTTCCATTTTTTTCTTATATCACCCCTATGTTCTCTCATAAATAAAAGAATTTCCCCTTTTTTTCTTATCTCAACCTTGAGATAAGAAAAAGATAGAAATATTTTTTGCTCATGGGTGAGCAGGGCTAGTTGAAGGTAATTGCAATTAATTAAAATATAAAATATACAGCAAATTTATGTGTATAGAAATTAATTCAATATTAAACTAAAGCCCAATTTTTACAAGCCTATATAAAAAAGACCCAAATAAATTAGAGCTGTTGGGTTTGTCCCACATCGGTCGTAGAGGTTGTTGGTGACTTGTATATAGGCTAATGGGAAAACCTTATTCCTTGAGGTAACTTTTGGAATAAGAAAGCCCGCGACACCTATTGCGAGTTTTCCTTTGGTTGTTTAAAGTCTCTTTTGGAGGCCCAAATGGCCCAACAGTGTTGGTGGAGCTTGGGTGGGGGCCCAAAGGGCCCAACAAGTGGTATGAGAGCCAAGTTCAAACTGGATTTGCCGACGTTGATTGTGATTGTTTCGTTCATAGGTTCCACTTGATGATTTGAGGGGAGTTTCCAAGTGGGTGCGGGGTCGCCGGAGTTGTGGGTGCTGTTTGCTAGACGGTGATTGTTTCGGGACGCCCGATGTGTGAAGGGGAGTTGTTGGGTTTGTCCCACATCGGTCGTAGAGGTTGTTGGTAACTTGTATATAGGCTAAGCCTTATGCCTTGAGTTAACTTTTGGAATAAGAAGGCCCGTGACACCTATTGCGAGTTTTCCTTTAGTTGTTTAAAGTCTCTTTTGGAAGCCCAAATGGCCCAACAGTGTTGGTGGAGCTTGGGTCGGGGCCCAAAGGGCCCAACAAGAGCCAGCAAGAGGTCCATATTTTAGAAGAATGTATCAGTAAAGAAGGCACGTGAATTGATCGTGGTAAAGTTTGTTCAATCTAATTTTTGGCCACAAACTTGACATATAAAGGATGACCGATTGTTGAATGCAATTGGATGTAGAGTTATGTCTGAGAAAAATACGTGGCATCTTTTATTTCTCTGTTTGTTATAACAAAAAATACAAAAAGATTCCCACAATATGAGTTGTTCTAACTAAGTATACTTATAAATAGAGAATTGCCTTCATTTGTGTGTCTCAGATTTAACTAGTGTCGTTGAAGCTTTGCATTGCGGCCACTACACACTGTAGCCTTGCTGCCTCAAAGGAACACTAACAAATTTTATTGGATTTGTCTCATATTGATCGTGGATGATATTGGTGGCTTATATTAGGCTAATGAGAAAGTCTTATTCATTAAGTTAACTTTTAGATTAAAAAAAACGGTGAAACTTCTGTTTTGGAGGCCTATTGTACCTAATAGTGACATCAGAGCTAAGTTGACATTTTTTTGTAAAGGTATAAACGAACCGAGTCTATAAAACAGAGATATTTTTGAATTTGATGTGATTTTTGATAAGTATGTTTATTTTTGTTTAAGTGCTTAACGAGCTTTAATATATTATGGGTCTAGCCGAGCTTGTCTAAAATTTATGGTATTTGGGCCTGGCTTGTGTGTGACTCGCT